>JAJMES010000002.1:106531-174906 GCA_030574275.1 Pichia sporocuriosa
AAAAAAAAAAAAAAAAAAATAAAAAATTTTTTCCTCCAACAATTTAAGATCTGCGATTTGTGTGCCGATCACGTGTTTATAGATTTGATTAAAACAGTCTTAAAGGGGGAATTTACATTCGGGTTTATCATATCTTGTAGTGTCTGAATTCTATTTTTGATAGGACGAACACAGCACAACTGGGCATAATGTCGACTTTCAGCAATTTGGACTTGAGTCTAATTAATTCACATCGAAAAAGGACTGTTGAATCGCAACAATTGCCTGATTTGTTGAAGTTTGAGGATTATAGGTATCCACAAAACCACTCACAAAATGGAAAGAGGTTGAAATTACCTCCTTTATTATCGTATAAACTTCCAACACAATTATTGAGCAGGCTGAATGTCAAGCAGTTGGATTTAGAAGATGTTGATTTGAAACTAAGCGTTCATCCAGGAAAACGAAGGTTGCATAGAAGGTCAGATTCAAGCGATAGCTCACCAACTATTGCAAGCTCAAATTCAAATTCAAATCCCAATACAAGCTCTGTTGTAAACACTTCTAAATTGTTGCGAACGACTAAAAAAGCTAATACCTCTATTCCTGGTACCCCCCAAACACCAAAGCTGCCAGAGACAATAGGTAGTGATGATGATAATATGGTTTTACCTGATGCAGCAATAAAAATAATAACAGATCAAGCTGATAGTTTGAAGAAATCTTCAATAGGCCAATACAAATCTAAAGATTATAATATTTCAATATTGAATTTTACACAATCTTATATTTTGTTTGTTCTGGCATTAAGGCTAAAAGAATATCAAAATAAAAATTTTATTGATACGTCATCACCGGAATATGGTAAATTCATTTCTAGGAAAAGAAGAGATTGGATTAATGTCTTATTATTTGGTGAGAAAATCATTGATAATTTTACTAGAATAGTAACTGAAAGATTGGAAAGACCTGGTAATAATCAAAACGACAAACGAATTACTGGTATAAACCATATATTAGGATATATTTATTATATGAATGGATTCGTCCTTCTTCATATTAGTGAAATACTTTTAAAATATATTACTTTTTTGAAGGGTAAAACAGATGATGAATCTATTCTTCAACTTTCAAAATCAGTGGATAAATATCAAGATGTACTGTCAAAATCTAATTTATCTTTACAACTTGGTGAAAGAAAATTAGGGATATTCGTCATTGCACGACAATTCCCTAATTTGTGGAGTTTGAGTTTTACCAAACAGGCAAGCATAAAGAAGGACGAAATTGTTTTATCTAACGGGCTTCGATTTTCAAATAGGTTTTCAAAATTGAAAACAGGAGTTAATTATTGCTTGCCAATATCTTCACATATGTGGGATCTGGATACGTTAATTAATTTTGGAGGCTTCTTTTTAAAAGAATGGCGTGAGAATCAGGAAATAAATGAAAAATTAATATTTATTGATAGTGATTAGTGTTTAGCCATAGACATAGACATATTATAACAAATTCGATAGAAAGATAAATAAATATATAAACAAAAGTAAATAAACGAGAATAAAGTAATATATAAATTCAATTAGTTATATACTTATTCCCCCAAAGTATCAGGGAATAAAAAGAATGATATACCAATAATAAAATAAGTGGCTATTAATAAAACACCTTCAAGCCAATTCGAACTACCATCTAAAATCAAAGAATTTGTAATGAAAACAGAAACGAAAATAACAGCAGTTTCAAACATACTAAAATATAAACTCATTGGTACATCCATTACCCAACCTACCAGTACTAGGAATGGTGTAACAAAAATTGCAATTTGTAAAGAAGAGCCTATTGCGACACCAATAGCTAAATCCATTTTATTACGATAAGCAACATAAATTGCGGTAACATGCTCAGCTGCATTACCAACAATCGGTATAATAATTAAACCAATAAAAGTTTTCGATAATCCAGAAGTTTCAACGATTTCATCAATTGTACCAACTAAATAATCTGCACATATTGAAACAAAAATTGTTGATAAAAATAATATGAAAATGGCTGATATTGGGGATAAAGGAGTATGAGGCCTGTTATCGACATCATAAATTGATTTTGGTCTATTAATTGATAGACTATGACGATGATTAGTTGATGCAGAAGAACCATAAAACTGATCAGGACTATCGTTTTCATATTCATTTTCAATATCATTATTATCATGTTCGTCGTTTTCATTTGCAATAATATCATTAGAAATTTGAATTTCAATATCATTATTATTATTTGAATCTTCTGAAAACAAATAAGAATGTGTTTTTAGTTGGAAAATCATATATAAAGCATAAACAAATAATAAAACAACTGAAGTACCACGAGATAAATCAAGAATTTTATCATTTAAATGATTTGTATCTTTTGGTAAAGACAAATAGAAAGCAGCAGGTAATAACAAAGCCATAACAGAAACAGCCAATAAAGAACCCATTGTTTGTGCAGCTGTTTGATTAAAGAATTGTTCTTTATAACGTAAACCACCAACTATAAAACAACTACCTAGAACTAATAAAAGATTGGATAAAATTGATCCTAACATTGACGCTTGAACAACAGTAATTTGATTTTCTCTTAATGCAATAACTGAGACAATAACTTCAACGGCATTACCAAAAGTTGCATTTAATAAACCAGCAATTGAATCATTGTGAAGTGATTCACCCAATTCTTCGGTTGCATATGCTAATAAGGAAGCCAATGGAATAATTGCAAAAAAATTTGTTGTAAAAATAACTGTTGGACCAAAAGATAACTTCTCTGATAAAATACCCAATGGTATAAACAGTAAAAGCCAATTAACTGGTGAAGATTTCAAAGCTGTCATACATACATCTGTGAAAGTTTTAAATGGAGTTGGATGATGATAATCTTCTTGTAATAAGGCAGTATTTTCAGATGACATAGGATTAATAACGTACAGTAATAAGTCAATGAAAGTCTTGGTAGATTTAAAAAAACGAAACGTATGTGTTTGCTAACAAAGACAGCCAATTAGGTCTTTTTATGAAGTAAAATTTAAAAAGGCTTAGTCTCTTCTACAGTTATTATCTTCTAGTAACGGAAGGCTTGCCCCGAGAAGCGGACGAGGGAATTAAATATTTTCAAAATTAGTGAGGTATATTTTGAAGCGTCGATAGGTTCGGATAGACCCTTAGATTTGAAGTTCATTTCTTTGTAAATCTTTTGGTCTATTCAATTACATGTTTGGATTTTTTTTTTCTTTTTTTTTTTTCGACAATTTTGGTTCAGAGAAAAAATAATGTACTGGTATTATCACGAAAGTTATGTGAGATAGGTCTATCTTAACCAATCCTGGTCCAAAATGGGCACTTTTTTCACTCGCTAAGAATCAATCGTAAATTTAATTTTTGTAACTAGAAATACCCATGACAAGAGAATATCGATCACCATTATCTCTTTCCTACGTAAAATTTTCAATGATAGATGAAAAATGAATACAAAAGAAAAGAAAAGAAAAGAAAAGAAAGAAAGCGAAGTATGTAACAATAAGATGACAGGTAAGTAATTACCCAGCCCTTTTCCAATTTACTTTCCACTCTGATCAATAATTCACATCATGATGATGATGATCAGTCAATCCATACTTGTTTGCTTATTTTGTGCGAATAATATAAATATATATATATATACATATATATATAAACACTCTAATGCTAGGTTATCTGTATAATTATCATACCTACAGTAGTTAATGAATCGATAGATGTGCTTGTTCTTTGCAACATCGCAAATGAGACAAACGCCTGTATATGTAATACAGCAACAAATGCTACTATATATATATAATATGCTTTCTTGAAAGTAAGAGCTCTAAATAGAAAAGAATTTTAATGATACATAAATACTTCAAACCAATTCAAACAACCCTACATATAAAGAATGAAACTATAATAATAATAAAAAGAAAGCTTTCAAATTTAAAATTAAAATAAATAAATCATTGTTGCACGTGACTGACACGTTACAAATTTTACGCGTAAAATATGGGGAGGAAAGTGCACGTGACAAACGCGGTTATTACACAATTTGCAAGAAAACGCGTCTTTCAACGTTTTATCTTCTTCTTCTTCTTCTTCTACCCCCCTTTACAAATATTTCCTTTTTTAGTTCTATTGTCTTTGTTCGGTCCTTTGATGCACTTACTTTTTTTTTTCAGCAACAATCGTTTGTCAATTCAAGTTTTTTTTTATCCATATCACCACTTCTTCAATTAGAGTTCTTATATAGTCTTCTTCTCCTCTTTCCCATTGATGAGTTCTTTTCCTATTTGATTAATTTATTTATATTTATTTATTCAATCAACACTTTGCTTTAACAAATATTCAAAAAAAAAAAAGAAGATATACACACATACACACACAAACACAATAAAAAAATGTCTGATCTAGAAGCTCTGTACATCTTTTTGAATAAACCGGTAACCTCTGAAATGATTCATTATTTGGTAGCAACTACAACTTCAATCATACAAGTTCAACCTCAAGAAATTGATTATAACAATCAAAGAAATACATATCCAACACCACCGAATTCTCCAATTGATTCACAGAATAGACCAATACCATCATTATATACTTTTATTTATGGCCTAATAAAACATTCAAATGTTCAAAGTACAACTTTAATGACATGCTTAGTTTATTTAAATCGTTTAAAACAAGTAATACCTCCAAATTCTGTTGGTATGTATACAACCCATCATAGAATATTTTTAGGTGCAATGTTAATAGCAGCAAAATATACAAATGATTCAAGTCCAATGAATAAACATTGGTCTTCATATACCAATGGTTTATTGACTTTACGTGAAGTTAATGCTTTAGAAATTGAAATGATTCAATATATAGGTTGGGATAATTTGAGATTTCAAAATGATGATTTAATTTATTCTTTATCTTATTTCTTAGAACCGATTAAAAGGAAATTAAGATATAGAAATGAACAAAAAATTGAAGCAGCAATGTCAAATTTAAAACGTTCAGATTCAATTTCAAATTTAAATTCTCAATTAATGTATTCAGCAAATTCTTCAATTTCTCAATCTTCAACATCTTCATCATTACCTTCTTTAATATCTGCATCATCTTCAACTTCAACTGTTTCTTCCTATGTCTCATCTACAAACTTAAATTCATTACCTAGGAAAGATTCTGTTCAATCAATAGCTTCAGTTGAATCTTTTAATTCAGTTTTACCACCTTCTTCACCAGTAATAATTAATGATTCAATTTCGATACCATTACGTCCATTGAGACTTAAACCAAAAAATTATCAATTACAACATGGTCATCAAGAAAAAGAATCGATTCAAAAATCAATTAATCATTCACTTAATATACCCATTTCAAGATCAAATTCTTCAAGATCTGTTTCTATAAAACACAGTCGAAAATCACTTAAACTTGTTAATTTAAACAATAATTTATTAGTAAACGAAAAGGAAAATATGTCATCAGATGCAACAGACAATATAAACCAACCTGAGATTACAATCGTTACTTAAACATTAGACTTTCTTTCTTTCTTTCTTTTTTTTTAAATCCTCCTTTTGATATGATACCTCCGACTTTTTCTTTTTCTTTCCTCTTTTCCTTTTCAATTCTTCTATTTACGATCTTTCTATAACTAAATTTATATTCTACTTTAATTAAATTAATTTGCTTTTGCATATAAAAAAATCCTTTAAATTTAATCAAACTTTACTTATTTATTTTATTTTATTATATTTTATTATATTTAAAACTAAACAAAAAGTGTTTTGAAATTCAATTTCAAACTAAAATTCAAAAATCTTACAAGATCAATTGTACAAATCATCTTCCTCTTCTTCAACATCCCCAAATGTCGCTCCTGTTTCACCAACAGTTGCTGAATCTGTACCACTTGGTTGTGATGCACTTGATCCAGCATTGTCAAATTTAAATGAACTTAATTGACCTCTTGATGATTGTAATTGTTGTGCATAAGCTTCATATCTTCTTAATTCAGCTGGTGAAACTGATCTCTTTGCTGTCTTCATTGCTTCTTCAAAATGTGCCTTTGTAATATATGGAACTGGATCTGGTTGATCGTCCATTACAATATCAGATTCTTCACCTTCTTTTTTAACTTGTTGTGTTTCTTCAAATATTCTTTGAGCTTCAATTGAATCTTTAATAGCAAATTTTGCTGCTCTTTGAACAATATATGATAAATCAGCACCTGTAAAACCATTAGTCAATTTAGCAATTGCTCTTAATTCTAATCCTGGTTCTAATGGAGTCTTTCTTAATTGAGCATTCAAAATTGACAGTCTACCTTCTTCATCTGGTAATGGAACATAAATTAATTGATCTAATCTACCAGGTCTTAAAATTGCTGGATCAATTTGATCTGGTCTATTAGTTGCACCAATAATGAAAACATTCTTCTTAGCATTCATACCATCCATTTCAGTTAATAATTGATTAACAACTCTATCAGATGCTCCACCTGCATCACCTAAACTGCCACCTCTTGCCTTTGCAATAGAATCCAATTCATCTAAAAAGACAACAGTTGGTGCTGCAGCTCTAGCTTTATCAAAAATATCTCTAATATTTGATTCTGATTCACCATACCACATACTTAATAATTCAGGACCTTTAACTGAAATAAAGTTTGCTGAAACTTCAGTGGCAACAGCTTTTGCCAATAAAGTTTTACCAGTACCTGGTGGACCAAAGAATAAAACACCCTTTGATGGTGATAAACCAAATTTAGCATATTGATCAGGATGTAAAACAGGGTATTCAACAGTTTCTTTTAATTCTTGTTTGATATTATCTAAACCACCAATATCATCCCAAGTAACATTAACACTTTCAACAACAGTTTCACGTAATGCTGATGGATTAGAATTACCAAGTGCAAATTTAAAGTTATCCATTGTAACACCTAATGAATCCAATATTTCTGCATCAATATTTTCTTCTTCTAAATCAATCAATTCCATTTTTTCTCTAATTTGTTGCATAGCAGCTTCTGAACATAATGATGCAATATCTGCACCTACATAACCATGAGTTTCAGATGCAATTTTTTCTAAATCAACATCATCCGCCAGTTTCATATTCTTAGTATGAATACGTAAAACTTCTAATCTACCAGTTGCATCTGGAATACCAATATCAACTTCTCTATCAAATCTACCAAATCTTCTTAAAGCTGGATCAATTGAATTTGGTCTATTTGTTGCAGCAATAACAACAACATTTGCTCTTGCCTTCATACCATCCATTAAAGTTAATAATTGTGAAACAACTCTTCTTTCAACTTCACCATTAGTCTTATCTCTCTTTGGAGCAATTGAATCAATTTCATCAAGGAAAATAATAGCTGGTGCATTTTTTTCAGCTTCTTCAAAAGCTTTTCTTAAATTTGATTCAGATTCACCAGCCATTTTAGACATAATTTCTGGACCATTAATTAAAAAGAAGAATGCACCAGTTTCATTTGCAACAGCTCTTGCCATTAAAGTTTTACCAGTACCTGGTGGACCATACATTAAAATACCCTTAGGTGGTTTAATACCAATAGCTTTAAATAATTGAGGATGTCTTAATGGTAATTCAACCAATTCTCTAATTTGAGCCATTTGTTTTCTACAACCACCAATATCATCATAACCAACTTCATTTAAATTATTTTCTTCATCTTCTCTATTAATTGCTTCACCTTCTGAATGTATTATAGTATCTTGTGAAACAATTGCATAATCTTCAGGTTCAACTTCAACAACTTTAAATTCAACTTGTCTCATACCACCTCTAACTACAAAATGATCACCTTTTCTAACAGGTCTATAAGCATCAACAAAATAAGGTTTTAAGAAAACATCAAATAATGAACCAGTTAAACCTTCAGTTGTATCAGCAATTGGTAAAACTGATATTCTAGTTGCAAATTTAATATCAGGACATGGATGAATTGAAACAATATCACCTAGTCTAACTCTTAAATTATTTCTAGCAACTCTGTTAATTCTACAAACTCCATCTTCCATATCATCATCAGCTAAAACAACTAAAACGGTATCTTTTCTCTTTTTACCTTTAACTAAAACTGCATCACCACGGAATAATTGTAATTTTTCCATAGTATTAGAAGTCATTGAAATAATTGAATTGTCATCATTAGTTGCATCATCAACAATTAATGCATTGTCTTTCTTCTTTCTTCTTAAAATTGCTGTAGCGGTAGCATCTTCAGGGCTGATATCTTTACCTGAAGCATCTAAAAGTGGCTTCTTTTCATCAACCATAATTGAATAATATATAAATGGTAATTTCTATTTAATTATTTGTTTATAGTCTAAACCGAATAAGGTACAAAAGGAAATTAAAATAAAAATAATGATAAAAATAAGGAAAAAAAAAAAACAAAATTATAAATACATTAAATCCACAACCCCAATAAATCCAGATCCTAGTGGCAAATTCAAATGGAGGGCAAAATATCAAGAAAAAGAAAAAATAAAAAATAAAAAAGAATAAAAAAGAAAAAAAAAAAAAAGAATTCAAATTAAAAAAGCTCTCAATTGAAGTTAACAGCGCGATAAACAATTTGATCGAGAAGCGACATGTTTTAATAATAATTACTTATAAAGATGGAACATTAATGAAGTAAATGTTATAATATTACAATATTACAATAATATTGATTTTAAGAACAAATATAAAACCAATCAATGGCCGCTTCAATTGCACACGACGCTTCATGCATTTTTTGTAAGATTATTAAAGGTGAAATTCCATCCTTTAAATTGATTGAAACTGCACATTCATATTCTTTCTTGGATATTCAACCAACCGCAAAGGGTCACTTGCTGGTTATTCCAAAATATCATGGTGCAAAATTACACAATTTACCAGATGAATATTTAGCTGATATTTTACCAGTGACTAAAAAATTAACAGTTGCATTAGGTTTAAACATTGATGGCCCTGAAGGTGTTGGTTATAATGTCTTACAAAATAATGGTAGAATTGCTCATCAAGTTGTTGATCATGTCCATTTCCATTTAATTCCAAAGAGGGATGAAAAAACTGGTTTAATTGTAGGCTGGCCTTCAGAAGATGCAAATATGGAAGAATTGAGTGTTTTTGCAAAAGAATTACAAGAAAAATTAAAATGATTTTATTTTACATTGGTTTTAGTTTCATCCTGATTTTCTATGTTATGATTAATGTTTGATTTTTTTTTTTTTATATATAAAGTTAGTAAATAATAAATTAATACATGTTATGATAAGGTACAACCTCTTGACACCTATAAACCGACCATTCCACCAACTTGACGAGCACCAGCACCAAAAATCATTTGCATTGTCTGTGCACCAAATGGGAAATAACTTGCAGTATACCACAATATAGAAAGTATTTCCACAATACCCATTATTAAACTCAAAATTGTATTTTTTAATACTACAGCACAATAAATAGTTAAAACTTGACTGGATACAAATACAACTGTGAATGGTAATCTTTCCTTACTTGCTAAATGTTTCATATAAGAAACTGGTCCCTTCAAAACTCCAAATGACAGAAAAAAAAATAGTGATCCAAGTGTCCATAACATTACAAATTTTCTTGGTTTTAATGTTAAAACTGGGAAAAGGAAAAATCCTAATGCAAAACAACCAACTGATCCAAGTAAAAGAAGTATAAATCCCATATATCTTTCAAATCTCGATAATGTGAACCATGATGGCTCTTCAGATTCTCCCAGTATATCTGCTGTGGTCAATGGCAATATATTTTGAGCTCCATCTACGGTATTATGAAAGGAATCGGTAATGTTTGAACCTAAGTTTGAAAAAAAAGATGTGGCAGTATCTGTAAAATCATTGTTTGATGTACGTGTTGATCTCCAATTTGATAAAAAGGCTGCATCAGTATTTTCCGACATGTTCTCTTATGGAAACAAAGAAAAAAGGGAAAAAAAGAAGAAGAAGAACAAACAAAAACAAAACAAAACAAAACAAAACAAAAAAAGAAAAAAAAAAGGAAAAGAAAACATGTTCGCTCTGAGCTTATCGCTAACGTAACATTAAATTCATCATCATCTATACAATACAAATAAACACTTTAAAAAAAATACATACACTAGAATCTAGATCCCAAAATTATCCTTTGATAGTAAGTGATTAAGAAATTCTGGATCACTTTCAAATTTAAAAGTTGGTTCACTCAGCATTTGATTGAAATCGTCATTCGGTGATTGTGAAGTAATATTACCTGCATCAGGCTGTCCATTTTTTCCATCATTTCTAATTTTCATTTGATTCATGGGATTATTATTATTATTGTTGTTGTTGTTGCTGTTGTAGTTATTATTATTATTATTGTTGTTATAACTATTAGCTTCAAATGATAACCCGTCATCAAAATTATTATTAGAATAAGATGGTGTATCTCGTTCTGTACCTGCTCCAAGTAACGAATCGATGTTTCCTTGATTAGAAGTTGATTTAGATAATGATTCTGATAGTTTGTTGAAATCTAGTGGCTCCGATCGTATATCTGAAAAATCCATGAACCTCAGCTTTGAATTACTTGACTTTATATCGATACCTTCAGAAAATGCAGAAAGATTCTTTTGAAAATCATTTAAATCTGTATCAACGTTCATGTTTCTGTCCATATTTGACATTTGAATATTATATTTTTCATCATTGAAATTATTATTAGTAGATGGTGTATCATTATTACTATTAGCGTAATAATTATCATTACTATTATATTCTGCATTATCTTTATTTTTTTCAATAAAATTAATTTGTTCATGCAATTCTAATAATCTTTCATCCTGTGCATCTAAAATTCTCTTTAAATGAGTAATATATTCAACACTTTTATTTAAAATAATATTTTTATTTGCTTTAACATCTTTATTAGAATTCTTAGATTTTGAATTATCATATAACATTGTTGGAGGTATTAATAAACCTAATTCTTTTATCTTTTCTTTAATTAAATCACGCCTTCTCCTTTCAACTGCATTGTGTAATTCTCTTCTTCTTGATAATTTACTCTCTTTACTTAATGCACTTTTTGGATTTAAATGTGCACCTAAAGATGAAGATGGTGATCCTATACTCTTAAATGATGGTGAATTAATTGGTGAATTTAGACTTTCATCATTGTAAGATCCATAAGGAGTTTCTGAATATCCATCATACGTTGAAGTTGGTGATATAAGATTATTTAAAGATGCGCCTAATTGTGAACCATAACTTTTAGCCAAAGTATTTGAAATACTTGTACCTAACCTATTATTTGTAAAATTTTTAGAAAATCCTAAAGATTGTGGTGAAAATGTTTCAGCTTTCAATGATGCCGATAATGAATTTACACTTTGATAAGAGTCATTCGTAAATGAATCCGCATTTCTATTTAAAGTATCAACATCAGGTAATGAGATCGATATATCATTCAAAGAAATACTGACAGGTTCTGCATCGTCGTTGTTGTTATCATAAGTTGAAGTTACTAAATTATTGATTAAGTCTTTATCAAAATTATCAAAATTTAAATCATCTGACATCATATTATTATCATTGTTATTGTTTCCATTTTGATCATCAATATGGGCATTATTAAAATTACTGTAGCTTGAAAAATTTTTAAATCCCTTGTTAATAATGTCATTTTCATTGGGGATATATGGCATTATTTCGTCACCGCCTTGATGATCGATAAAATTATTAATCTGATCCCAGTCATACCCCGAATTATTGAAATTAATATGACTACCGCTGCTAGTAATGTCAAAATTGTTATTGTTGTTATTGTTATTGTTGATGCTGCTGTTATTATTATTATTATTATTTCTTATAGTGTTACTATTATTATTATTCGTACTGTTAATATTCAAATTATTATTCAAATTCATATTAAAATTTTCATCATTAGCAAATGGTGTAGTTTCAGAACTACTCATGTTAAAAAGATTGGAGTTTGGAGTATTGAAGTTATTCCCATAACTATTTGTTTCATTACTGTTCATATTTGCAATTAATCTGGTTGTTGAGAATTCCCTTAATATTCGAAAAACGAAACTATTCTATTCTATAACTATGCCTAGATGTTGTACTGTTAAAACTCTGGCAAACAAACAAAAAGAATTAAAAAAAAAAAGAAAGAAACAGAAAATCAAAATTAATTTTGATTGATTAAATCACCAAATTAGTAAATAAATATGAATAATCAATTAGATATTAATCACTATTTCTTTTTAAATTTAAATTGAAATGCAACTTCAAATTCAAATATGCTAACGGTAGAATGCCGGCAATCTACAACACGGACAATATAGATGGCGAGCATTTTTTTAATTACTTTTTTTTTTTTCCTTTTTAATTATTTTTCAAACTGTTCAATTTATTACGTAATTTCACGTGATCTGTTCTGGCGCGGCTTTTTTTATTTCTCAACATGAAAACAAACAAAATCTTTATGGAATTGTTGATATGAAGTTTTCCAGTGTTTACTATTTTTTTATTTTTTTTTGTTTTTTCATTATTTATTTCCATATTAGATGCTTAAATATTTGGAAAAAATATAACAATCATAATAATAGCTATAGCAAGCACAACGTAGAAACGGAAATCAGATCATTATGTCATCTGAAACGATTCCTACAGAACTTGCGGCAGAAGATCACGTGGAACTTCAGAATCCGCGTGAGGAAGCTTCATTTAGTGATTATTACATTGATTTGGATCCTGAATCTATGTTACAATTGTATACATTTAGTCAAAATAAAATTTTTGGAGAAATTTTGGCAAATTCAAGTGGTTTAAATGAATTTATGGAAAAGCAACAACGCGTAGACAAAATACGACAAAGTCGTTTAAAATACCCAGGTTTTAGGAAAATTTCAGATTCACAAACTTCAATTACAGATGATGATACTTTTAAAGATAATAATATGAACTCAATTACAATTTTGGAAAAATTGGGATTTTATAATATAAATATTGAAAAATCAAAAAATTTAAATCTGCCAAATGATTATTTACGACCCGATTTTACAAAAGATGCATTAATTAAAGGTAAATTATTATATAATTCAAAACATTTTCAAGTTCATTATGATATGGATGAAACTGATCTTTTATTCCTTAATTGGGTAAATGAAATTTCCTTAGAATCAGTTTCAATGGAACAATTTGAAATTATAATTACATTCTTCGAGAATAAAATTTATCAAATTGAAAGATTATTACCACCAACTATTAAAGATCGTTCAACAATTGATTATCAACAACAACAACATGCATTTTTATATGGTTCAGATGATGGTACAGGATTTCAATTTAAAGATGAACAAGCATGTGCAGTTTGTGATTCAAGTGATTGTGATAATACAAATTCAATTATTTTTTGTGATGGTTGTGATATTGCAGTTCATCAAGATTGTTATGGTGTTTCATTTATACCTGAAGGTCCATGGCTTTGTCGTCGTTGTTTGATTGCGAGAAATTCAATTGAGAAATGTATTTTTTGCCCTTCCATTACTGGTGCCTTTAAACAAACAGATAGTGGTGATTGGGCCCATGTATTATGTACTTTATGGACTCCTGAATTGTATTTTGCTAATCCAATATACATGGAACCAATTGAAGGAGTTTCACTAATACCGAAAAGTAGATGGAGATTAGTTTGTTATATATGTAAACAAAAAGTTGGTGCTTGTATTCAGTGTTCTAAATCATCTTGTTTTATGGCATATCATGTTACGTGTGCAAAGAGGGCTCTTTTATATATGAAATTGAAAAAAGGTGTTAAATCTGCAATTAATGATAAAAGAACATTAATTAGTTATTGCGATAAACATACACCAAATGAATGGAGTAGATTATATGATGTTAAAAATGGTATTGATAAAACTAGACTTTATTTTCACGATAGAAATCTGAAGCATTTAGATGATAATACTAATAATGAATTAGTTACGGTTACAAATGAAGAACGTGATGAATTAATTAGGTTGAAATCTGAAAAATTCAAATGGAGATTAAATTCAAATGTTTATGTTATACCTTCAATTATTATAAATCAACTAATTCAATTTAATATCGATAATAAACTCCCCAAAATTTCTAAAATAACTCTAAATCAAATTGCCAAATATTTTACATTAAAAAGGCAATTTATGGGTAAACCTTTGATTAAAAGACCAGATATATTCAATCATGCAAGTTTACCAGAACAAGAACTTGATAACCGTGATAAAGCAGTTGATTTTTTCTATAATGATATGAGTAAATTAATTGAATTATCAAAACTTGTTGATAAAAGGTCCAAATTAAATACATCATTAATTACTAACAAACTTGAAACAACAATGATTTTATGTGAACCTAAAAAATGGGTATTTACAAATTTATTATCATTTTTTAAAAACCATTTCGAATCAAATAAAACTAATCCTCCATTTCCAAAATATTCTGTAAAACCAACAATATACCAAATTTTAGAAAAATGCGATAATGGAGAATACACAAATTTAGAAACTTTAATAAACGATATTGAAAAATTTTCAAAATGGTTTTTAAATTTAAAATTAAATGCTAACTCGATATTAATTGAAACAAGAAAGCTATTTCAAGCTTGGCAAAGATATAAAAAATCGAAATATCAAAATTCAAGAGAAAATTATCAGTTAGTTACAGAAAATTGGGATCTTGTTAAATCTAATTTTATATACGACAATGAACTTAATTTTTCAGTTGTTGAGGGCAAAAATGACCAAGATGAAAAAATCAATAAAGAAAAATCAAAACGTAGATCATTTAAAGGCAGTGCAGAAATAAAGCGTTTAGGAATTGATATATCAGAATTTGTTAACAAAAATGGAGGTGCAGGGGCAAAGGGAGATTTTAATCGCTACATGAGAACTAGGAGGGGAACACTGTCAAATGACAAAATTTCTGTTGGAATTGATTCAAAGGTTGAAAATAGTATCAAAAAACCTGGTACAACTGATGTTTTAAAGGCGAGATTAAATAGAGTTAAATTACGTACCAACGTTCAAAATTTACGTAAAAGTAGTAGAATATCAAGGAAATAATTGATACTTTAAGGAAATAAATAGTAATTTGTATTAAAATAGTAAATTTATTTTAATTTAATTTACATGAATGTATAATTTTTTTTTAAATACTAAACCTAAATTTAATTATGTATAAACAAAACTTATACAATAAAATGGTTGAAAATTAACGTGAAAAATAAAAACAAAAATTATAACTTATAAAGACAATATAGAAAAAATCAACATCCTTATAATTTGTCGTAATATTCTTCGTAACCTGGGATAGTTTCCTTCATACCTCTTCTCTTTCTGAATTCGGTAACAATAGCACCTGGTTTAGTAGAAGCATCAGTTGGATCACCAGACATAGTATCCCAATGATCGAAGATCATTTGTGGGAAAGCTTGACCACCAGTAGCTTGTCTTAATTCAGAAGTGAAACCGAAAGATTCATTAACTGGTAAGTAAGCCTTAACAGTGAATAATGGGGTACCTGGTCTTTGTTCTTCAGAAATAACTTGACCTCTCTTTCTGTTCAAGACAGAGTAAATACCACCAATAGCAGATTCTGGACATTGAATTTCAATTAAGAAAATTGGTTCTTGAATTCTTGGTTCAGCTAATAACATAGATGCGAAAGTAACTCTTCTCATAGTTGGCATGATTTGACCAGCACCTCTGTGGATAGCATCCGCGTGTAAAGTAACATCCATAATGTTGAATCTAACACCTCTTAATGATTCACCTAAGATTGGACCTTCCTTAGTAGCCCATTGGAAACCGGAGTTAACGTGATCCTTAATTTCAGATAAGTATTGAACAGCCTTGGTTTCATCAACAACAAGGTTAGCACCAGTACCATCTGGACCGAAACACCAAATCTTTCTTGCTTCAGAGACATCCCAACCGTATTCATCAGCCATTAATCTAGCTCTGACCTTCAAATCAGCTCTTGGGTCAATAACACCGTTTTCAATAGCTAAAGAAACTTCTTCTTCCATTGGGGTAGCCTTTAAGTAAATTCTGTTATGCTTGTTTGGAGATTTAGATAAAGCAACAATTCTAGATTCAGCTTCAACAGTTTCTCTGTAAGAAACAACAGGTGGAGTAATCTTTAATGGAACACCAGCGTGATCGTTTTGTAAATCAGATAAACAAATTTCTAAATGTAATTCACCAGTTGCAGCAACAATATGTTCACCAGATGGAGACATGTAAGTTAAAACACATGGATCGGATTTAGATAATCTCTTTAAACCTTCAACTAATTTTGGTAAATCGTTACCGTTCTTAACTTCAACAGCGACTTGGACAACTGGGGAAACTGAGAATTTCATAACCTTTAAGTTGTGAGCAGTTTCAGAAGTGGTTAAAGTACCAGATTTTAATAAGAATTGATCAATACCGACTAAACCAATAATGTTACCAGCTGGACAATCATCAATTTGTTCAACAGTTCTACCCATCATTAAAACAGTTCTTTGAACAGTCTTAACGAATAAGTCATCCTTCTTACCAACAACATAGTTTGGACCTTGAATTCTAATCTTTTGACCAGATTTAACAGTACCAGCGAAAACTCTACCGAAAGCGTAGAATCTACCCTTATCAGAAGTTGGGACCATCTTAGAGACGTATAACATTAATTCAGCCTTTGGATCACAGTTCTTAATAGCTAAACAATGTTCATCATCAGCTGGACCTTCGTATAATTGATCAGCTCTGTAATTTTGAGCAGTAACTGGGGATGGTAAGTGAATAACAATCATTTCTAACATCGCATCAGCAGCTGGTAAGAATTTTCTCATAACAATCTTCATTAAAGCTTTACCTTCTAATTCTCTTTCATCACTCTTTAAGTTAATTTCTAATTTAGTTAATAAAACATCAATTTCATCATTCTTAAAGTTCATAATAGAGTTAATTAATCTGAAAATTGGATCTAAAACGAACATGTTGAAAGCTCTTTCTAATTCAGCACCACTTGCATCCTTAGCTTTGTTAGACCATTTCTTGGTCTTTGGGTTGAAGAAAGAATCACCCCATAATCTTTGCATCATCTTTTCTCTGTCAACACCGAATTTCTTAGAATATCTGGTAGCAAATTGTCTAACAGTGAAAGCCCAACCGTGTAAACCGGAACCAAAAGCAACGGTACCCTTTTCTGGGAAAACTTGACAATCACCAAGGACTGGATCAACATAAGTTGCAATAACAACGTTAACGGATTCAATAGTTCTGGAGAAAGTTTGGTATAAATCTTCCTTGGAAATTTGTAATTCTAACATAGCTCTATCAACCTTGTTAATAACTAAAACTGGCTTAATTCTTTCACCTAAAGCTTGTCTTAAAACGGTTTCAGTTTGGACACAGACACCTTCAATGGTATCAACAACAACCATAGCACCATCGGTAACTCTTAAAGCAGCAGTAACTTCTGAAGAGAAATCAACGTGACCTGGGGAATCAATTAAGTTAATTAAGAACTTGTTACCTTCGGTCTTTTGCTTAATTTCCTTGACATCATCATCAGTCATTTCTGAGAAAAGAGAAATAGCAGTAGACTTAATAGTAATACCTCTTTCTTGTTCATCCTTTCTGGTATCAGTAAATCTAGCTTCACCGGCCTTAGCAGCAGAAATAATACCTGCTCTTTGGACTAAAGAATCGGTCAAGGTAGATTTACCGTGATCGACGTGCGCAATGACGGACATGTTACGGACGTTGGTAACACGGTCCATCAAGTCTCTGATTTGTTCAACAGTGAAGTTAACTATAATAAATTAATATTTAATAAATAGTAAAGAAAAAATGTTAGTAAACTTGTTTAGAAACAAAAATAGATAATAATAAATTGAAGTCAATATTACCAAAATGAATTAATATTCAAATTGACGGCGTTAGTGAAATAAAGGTATACTTTCAAATGACATTTAATTAAAACTGAAGTTGAAATCTAAAACTCTACAAAAATTTATTAAATCAATAATTCATTGGGTATAAATTTTTTATTATTTTGTTTTCCCTTTAAAAAAAATTTTTTTGATCATATTTTTTTTTCTCTTTTTTTTTTCAATTGAAGTTCTGTTTTATTAATATCCCTTTATTTTCAAACCAATGTCAATTTTAAACCACAAATAAAAAAATTTATTTACATACCCATTTTGAATGTATATGGAGATTTGTAGATAAGAACCAATAAAGATCAAAACAAAATAAACATGGTGAAAAGGAGAGAGAAAAAAAAGAAAGAAGAAGAAGTAATCAATTAAATGGCAAACACAACCAGCAACAAGTGCGGGAAGTGGGAAAAGGACAATTTCACTCAATTTTTTTTTTCATTTTTTCATTTTTTTTCACTTTTCAATGAAAAAAAATTTTTTTTTAATTTTTTTTTATTTTTTTATTTTTTTATTTTTTTTCTAATAAAAAATTTTTTTTGTTGTTTTTTTTTCTTTTCTATTTTTATTTTAATAAATTGAGCCGGGTAAGCTTGAGTCGGTCGTCTCTGTGTATTTCTTTTCCCTTTCATACTTACACTACAAAAAAAAGGCATCTGCGATAAGCTCATTTTTTATATATTGATTATTAAGTTATGATATTGATATTTAAATCTATCAAGTATTCTATGCCATTAACCAAATAAACAATCCTTGAATAATGAAACAATATGCAAATAAATATTGCATACGTATTCTACTCCCTCCATCAAATCCACCGCCTGGTAATACTACATATCTAAGACTTCTCATCATGAAAAAACCTAAAGAAAATGTCAATACAATTAATGCAGTATATTTAATTATAGCAGAACTACCAAATAATGTATCAAATATTAATAAAACTAAAATTGGTACAAATTTGTATCCTGTATAACTTACTAAATCCCACATTTTACTATTTTTTGAACTAATACCTAAAACATAAAATGAAATTCTCAATAATATAAAATCCATTATGTAAAACGCCAATGTTCTAGTTGTTGCATATCCTAACATTTCAGGATGGAAATCTCCTTTGACACCTTCACCTAATGCCCATACTAAAATATATGATAAAAATGCCATTGTTGGAATATATAAATCAGGTGCATTTACATCTTCGATTGGAGTTGCATATACATCACCCGTATTAGAAATACCATTATTTGATTCATTATTACCTTTCAATTGCCTAATCCATGTTTTATTCTTATATGGAAATAAAATTAACATTAATTTTTTCATTACATACAAATTTGAAACTTTAAAATAATATTTGATATCTTCATTTGATACAAATTGTTGTAAATTATGTTGCATGTATTGTTGTGATGCATTAAATGCACTCTGTGAAAATTGTAAACCCATTTGTGTAGCTGGATCAGTAAAGAATGTATTAAGTGGAATACCATTACCATTACCATTAGAATTTGAATTAAAATTCATATTGCTGTTGTTATTGTTATTATTTACATGGTTCATATTTCCATTATATTGTTGAGATGTCTGATAATTATTGATATAGGAATTAGCATTGACATGTTCATTGGAGTAGGCTGATTGACTTGTTTTCCCTGTTTGGTCTCCATAGATTGACTGTTCTCCTATCGCCTGTGCTTGATACGGATTATACATTCCTTTAAATTAAATATAAATTGATATCGAATAACTATTATTTAGTAATTAAATACAATTACTTAAAGGCGTTTCTAAACAACCCCCTGATCAATAAACTTTCCACAAAAACAAATAACTTACTCGCAAGGGAAGAGCAAGAAAAGCAAGTTTCACTCCGCGAATTTTACACTTTAAAAAATAAAAAAAGAGCAGAGACAAAAAGCAGACGCGTCTGTAAAAAGATTTTTTTTTTTCCGCTTTGTTCGTGTTCCTATTTCATGATGGACAATATCAATTGGGAGAAATCTTTATTTAATAACGACAATTAATTTATATAATTGAGAAGGGGAAGTTAAATTTAAAAAATAACTTTAAATAAAATTTTCAGTACTTATTATGGCTTCTAGAGGGAGTTTCAAAGGTTCAACTTCGGCACGTTATGTGAAAAACAGACGTTTTAATAATGACAATAGTAATACTAATGGTAATAATTCAAATGATTCACGTTTCCAACAGAATTTTAATGATTTTTCCGGAAATAAAGGAAATTTTAATAATAATAAAACTATCGATGAAATTGCAAATGAAAAGATGAAACATATTAGAGAAATAGACCGAATTGATACTATTTTCGGTTTTAACAAGTTTGAATCGGGTCCTAAAAGGACGGGTTGGTTGGTTAATATGCATCCGACTTTAATTCAGGATGAAGAATCTCAAAACCAATTATCAGGTGTTGATTATTACTTTTTGGATGAAGAAGGTGGCTCATTTAAGGTTTCTTATCAATTTGATCCTTATTTTTTAATAATGTGTCCAACTGGAAAAGAAACAGAATTAGAAGAATGGTTACGAAGAACTTTAGAATCAATCGTTAAAAAAATAGAAAGCATTGAAAGAGAAGATTTAGATTTGGCAAATCATTTAACAGGTAGAAAGAGAACATTGGTTAAATTGAATTTTGATAATATAACTGATTTGCTAAACGCAAGAAGAATATTACAACCTTATATTAATAAGAATAAAGAAACCAAAGAAAGTACAAATATTTATAAATCAGCAAATTTAAATTATAGTAGCATAAATAAAGATACTGTTGAAAATGATGATTTATTGATGGATATCAATATAGAAGAAGAATTTGATTTTAAATATACTGATGCATCAGAATTGATGTTAGATATTAGAGAATATGATGTTCCTTACCATGTTCGTGTATCTATTGATGAAGATATCCGTATTGGTAAATGGTATACCGTGGAAGTCAGTACATCTGGTGCAAAATTAACTGAAAATAAAGAAAAAATTGCATTTGCTGACCCAGTTGTTTTAGCATTCGATATAGAAACTACAAAGGCGCCTTTAAAATTTCCAGATTCTTCTATAGATCAAATTATGATGATTTCTTATATGATTGATGGTGAAGGTTTTCTTATCACAAATAGATCAATTATTTCAGAAGATATCCAAGATTTTGAATATACTCCTAAACCTGAATATCCTGGTGAATTTATGATTTTTAATGAACCTGACGAAAAGGGTGTTCTAGAAAAGTTTTTTGAACATATAAGAGATGTTAGACCTACCGTTATTGCAACATTTAATGGTGATTTTTTTGATTGGCCGTTTGTAGAAGCAAGAGCTAATGCCCACGGACTAGATATGTTTAAAGAAATCGGATTTGCTAAAGACGCAGAAGGTGAATATAAATCAAACTATTGTGTTCATATGGATTGTTTCCGTTGGGTTAAACGTGATTCTTATTTACCACAAGGTTCTCAAGGTTTAAAAGCTGTTACAACTGCAAAACTTGGTTATAATCCAACTGAATTAGATCCTGAATTAATGACACCATATGCATATGAACATCCACAATTATTATCCGAATATTCAGTCTCTGATGCTGTTGCTACGTATTATCTTTACTATAAATATGTTCATCCATTTATTTTTTCCTTGTGTACTATTATTCCATTGAATCCAGATGAAGTGTTGAGAAAAGGTACTGGTACTTTATGTGAAATGTTATTAATGGTTCAAGCTTATAATGGTAACATTCTATTACCTAATAAGCATATGGATCCACCTGAAAGATTTTATAATGGGCATTTGCTAGAATCTGAAACATATGTTGGTGGTCATGTCGAATCATTAGAAGCTGGTGTTTTTAGATCAGATTTGAAAAATCACTTTACAATTGATCCAACTGCTGTTGATGAAGTTGTTGCCGATTTGAAAAATTCATTAACTTTTGCTATCGTTGTTGAAGGTGGTATAAAAATTGAAGATGTTACCAATTTTCAAGAAGTACATGATGAAATAAAAGAAAAATTATTAGCGTTGAAAGAAAATGTTAAAAGACACGAACCACCTTCAATTTATCATGTTGATGTTGCATCTATGTATCCTAATATCATGACTACAAATCGTTTACAACCTGATTCAATGAAATCTGAAGAAGATTGTGCCGCTTGTGATTTTAATCGACCTGGTAAAAAGTGTGATAGAAGATTAACTTGGGCCTGGAGGGGCGAATATTATCCTGCTGCTTCAAGTGAATATAATATGATTAAAAATGCTGCTTATAGTGAATATTTTCCATCAAAAAGACCAGGTGGTCCAAAGAGAAAGTTTGATGAGTTGCCATATCCTGATCAAGTTGCACATATTAAACAAAAAGTTTCTGATTATTCAAGAAAAGTTTATCATAGAATTAAATGTACTGAAACAGTTGAACGTGAGGCAATTGTTTGTCAAAGAGAAAACCCTTTTTATGTTGATACTGTCAGAAATTTCCGTGATAGAAGATATGATTTTAAAGGTTTAGCTAAAGTATGGAAGGGGAAAGTTAAGGGAATCGATCCAAAGGATAAACATGCCATTGATGAAGCTAAAAAAATGGTGGTTTTATATGATTCATTGCAATTAGCCCACAAAGTTATTTTAAATTCCTTCTATGGTTATGTTATGCGTAAAGGTTCAAGGTGGTACTCAATGGAAATGGCAGGTATTACATGTCTTACTGGGGCAACAATTATTCAAATGGCGAGACAACTAGTTCAAAGATTTGGTAGACCTCTAGAAATTGACACGGATGGTATTTGGTGTATTTTACCTTCCAGCTTTCCAGAAGATTATAATTTTAAACTTAAAAATGGGAAAACATTTAATGGTTCATATCCTTGTTCCATGTTAAATTATTTAGTTCATGAAAAATTTACAAACCATCAATATCAAACATTAATTGACCCTGAAAAATATAAATATGAAATTAAAGCCGACAATTCAATTTTTTTTGAAGTTGATGGGCCATATAAAGCAATGGTGTTACCTACTTCAAAAGAAGAAGGTAAAGGTTTAAAGAAAAGATACGCTGTTTTCAATTTTGATGGATCTCTTGCAGAATTAAAAGGTTTTGAATTGAAAAGAAGAGGTGAGTTACAATTAATCAAGAATTTTCAATCAGATATTTTTAAATTATTTTTAGAAGGTAATACATTAGAAGAATGTTATCAAACTGTTGCAAACGTTGCAAATAGATGGTTGGATGTTCTTGATACAAGGGGTAAAATGTTAGAAGATGAAGATCTAATTGAATTAATTTGTGAAAATAGGAGTATGTCTAAAAAGTTAGAAGAATATGGTAATCAGAAATCTACATCAATTACAACTGCAAGGCGACTTGGTGAATTTTTGGGTGAGGAAATGGTCAAGGATGCAGGTCTAGCATGTAAATATATTATTGCTAGAAAGCCAATCGGAAGTCCAGTTACAGAACGTGCAATTCCAACTACAATTTTTTCATCAGAATCGGAAGTTAAAAGTAAATATTTGCGTAGATGGTTGCGTGATCCTGCGTTGAGCAACTTTGATCCAAGAACCATCATTGATTGGGAATATTATAGAGATCGGTTAGCATCTGTTGTTCAAAAAATTATTACAATTCCAGCTGCTTTGCAAGGTATTAGAAACCCTGTTCCAAGAGTTGCTCATCCTGATTGGTTACAGAAAAAAATTGATATTGGTGACGATAAATTAAAGCAATCATCTTTAAATTCTTTCTTTAAAAAGGCACCTAAAGGCTCAAAGCTTGTTCTTCCTGAGGCTGATATTGAGGATATTGGCGCAAATTTTACCGGTAATGGTTCTAAAATAGCAAAAGTTACTTCAAAGAAAAGACAATTGAAAAATGATAATGTGTTGGAGGAAGAGGAACAGATAATTTTGAATGGAAAAATGCCTGATCCTTTGATCAATTATCCTGCATTTTTGAAATATCAGAAAATTAAATGGAAGGTTAAAGCAAAAGAACGAGAAAGAAGAGAAAAAATTTTTGGAAGGGGTAGTTTGACCACAAGTTCGTCTTTTGCAATGAATAATATGTTGAAAAATCAAGCAGAAAGCTATTTGAATTCTATTTGGCAAGTTGTTGAATACAAGTATGATCCTGCGCATCCTGATAAATTGAAAACTTTTGTCTTGATAAATGGTAAGTTACAAACTATTCATATCCAAATTCCGAAAAAAATTTATTTGAATTTAAAAAGCAACAAAGAGTTACCAAGAGATCAAATTGATCTATGTGAGATTACTAAATCCAATTGCGTTTTACCTACTGGTTCATCAAGGGGCAAAAATATTTATAAATTAACAATGCCTCAATCTGTCTATGAAAAAGAAATTAACAACTCCACTGGTATTTTAAATAGTAAAGATATTGAAGGTATTTACGAATCAAATATTGATGTTTCCGAAAGAGCAATCATGGATCTTGGTACATGTATCAAGTTTGATGATTCAAAAGCTAGTCAATTGATTAAATCATTTGAAAAGGGTTTTGATCAACAAAATTTAAGACTTCTTCCACCAGACGGTTATTTGAGTAGATTTTCCATGGGTGTCCTTTATCTTTTACATATTGTTTCAAATTCGTATGAAATTTTTACGCTGTTTAATACTGCAAGTAATTCGGCCTTTGTTTCTGTTTTAAAACCATCTCCAAGTGCACAGCAATTACCATCTAGTTTTGAAAATACTTATAATGAAATATTTAAGGAGAAAAAGGAAATTATTGATAAATTGTACAGTATTATTGATTATAGTCCTGATGTTAATTTTGATGTTCAATATTTTACAGATGTTTCTAAACTTTACAAGAAACTTAATGCACGTTTAACTAATATTACAGCCAATTCGGCATCAAAGATGATTCTTGTTGTCCAATCACATATTTCTTCGAAATTAAAACAAATGTTCAAAGTTTCAATTGATTTACCAGTCATTACCATGAATATATCGGAAATTCAAGTACAAGCCTTATCATGGCATTCTATCATCATTAAAAGAATTATGAATCATTATTTTTCATTATCAACATGGTTGAAAAAATTGATGCAGTTGTCTAAATATACCAATGTTCCACTATGTAATCTAAATGTTGACAATATTGGATACTTGATTGATATTAACTACTCAAGGAAATTAACTGCGAATAATATTATATTATGGTGGTCTCCCAACTCTAATCCTGATTATGGTGGTAGTGAAAGGGAAGATTTCCTATCTTCTATTGATGAATCGTTAAAGTTCCCAGTATTCAACAGACCAGAAATATATGATACTGTTTGCTTGGAATTTGCTGTCAACAATTTAACTGTAAACACTATTTTATCATCGGCATTAATTAATGAAGCAGAAGGTGTTTTCATTTCAGAAAATGGTGATAATCAAAACTCGACATTTGCAGATAATAGTTTTTCAGGACCAGCATTGACTGTTTTAAGAAATATGATCCAATCATGGTGGGATGATGCAATTTCAGATGTTAATGAAGCAGATGCATTAATTAGTTCTTTTCTCAAGTGGTCATCCAATCCTTCGTCTTATTTATATGATGCCTCGTTACATTATCATATCCATAATTTAACTAAAAAATCAATGGTTCAACTTTTGAATGAGTTTAGAAGAATGGGATCAGCAATAGTTTTTGCAGATAGAAACAAAATCATTGTAAAAACCACAAAAACACAAGTTGAAAATTCATATGCGTATGGACAATATATTATATCAAGTATTCGATCTAAACCATTATTTAATTTGCTAGAGCTGGTTGTTGTGAGGTATTGGGATATGCTTGTTTGGATGGATAAATATAATTTTGCTGGTAGTTTTAGTTGGGAAATTATTGAGCCAAATGAAAATTCAATTAAAGATACAAGTGAAGATTCTGAAACTGAACAACGTGATAAGCTTGAATATGTTTCTAAATGGCAAATTAAAAACTATCTTCCTATAATCTTACATGAAGAATTTGAAGACTGGGTCTTGATGATATTAGACGCATTGTTCAAGGATAGAAAGAAACAATATGGAACAAACATAAACAATGGTAATGAAACTGGGTCACAGAAAAGGCAAACACAAATTACTCAGATTTTAATGCAACAAAAGAAAAATGATGAAGAAATTGACATTGAAAAATTAGACAAAGAAGGATTATGTTCACATTTCCGTAAACCGCTATTAAAGAGGATCAATACATTAATAAAGAAGCAAACTGATATGATGAGGGATTCAGAGATGGCGAAAGAATACGAATTCCCTGTTCTAGCTGGTTCCCATTTGAAATTAACGAATCCTACATTAGAATTGGCTAAATATATTTGTCAAATATTGTCTTTATCCAAAAGGCGTAATATGGAGGTACGTATGCTGCGTCGTGATTTGCTTAAGCTGTTTAGTATTATGGAATTCAATGAAGAAGGTATGTTTAAAAATCCATCTACTTCGCTAGTTATTCCGGAAGTTATTTGTGATACATGTTATCAAATTAGAGATATTGATTTATGCAAAGATGACGAACAAATTCTCTGGCGTTGTTCAAACTGTGAAAAGGAATATAGTAAATTGATTATTGAGGAGAGATTAATTTTTGAATTAAACAAATTATTAATGCAATACTTTACACAAGATTTAAAATGTGTAAAATGTGGAACTATGAGAAGCGATGAATTATCCAGTTATTGTGAGTGCTCGGGTAAGTGGGTAAGTACAATCAGTGTTAAAGACCTTCAAAAGAAATTTAGAATATTTTCTAATGTTTCAGAAGCATATCAGTTTGGATTACTAAGGCAGGTTGTTTCTGAAGTTTTGTAATATTTTTTTTTAACTTTACTATACAATTATATTCGATTCAATAATAGAATTTTATTAACTAATTATTAAAAACATATAAAAAAAAAAATCGAAAAAAAATAAAAAAAAGAGTAAGCTCAACTAAAAAATGATAAAACGTAATATATAAAAATTAAACCCTGTTTCCGATAACATTAATCAATATCTTTCTTTTAATCTTGAAGCGATAGTTCTTAAGTTACCATAGACTTTACCTGGAGGACTACCTAAAATTAAACTCATAACAGCTTCTCTTGCCATTTTAATATGAGTGAAACCTCCAAGAATATGAATCTTTGAATCAGCAAGGACGATTCTAGTTCTGGTTGCATTTTCAATTGCAAATTTTGTTCTACCGTCTTTACCTGCGATACGACCAATTGCACGAGATAAATGATCTCCTTGTAATGTCTTGACATCTTTGATTTCAAATGATTCAATATATAAGTCATCGAGTCGTAATAAGGCAATTGCATCATCAATGTCAAAACCTAATGAAAATGCTTTAATAAAATCAGCACCTTTTTGTAAAGCTCCAGGATCGGTAGTTTTCTTACATGATCTTAATTCCACTGCTTTACTTCTAAGGTTCATTCTAACTTGTAATTTCAAATATTCAACTAATGGAGGATATATCTTAGGCCATGCTGCCTTTAATGGTGACATTCTATGTGGTGGAATTGGAACTTTACGTGATTCAAGTTTAACTTTTGAACCAGAATCTGCTTCAGATTGGAATTTTGGTTTCCCCGTTTCATCTAGCACTAAACCTGCACTTGGTGGCCTCACTTCTGGAGTATTTTTACCTTCTTCCGGTTGTTCTTGTTGCTGTATTTCATCAATATTGGTATCAATCATAATATCGTCTGCTTCGTTATCTTTTGGGACGTTGTTAGACGCATTCTGCAAGATTGAAGAGTCTAAACGTGATGCAGTTGGAGCCTTTCTTATAGATGTTGGAGTTGCCATTGTTCTAAGATGGTTGTATGTACTTCAATATAATGTACCTCTTAATTCTATAGATTGAAAGTATAGTTAAAGTTGTTAAAAAAAATATATTGAAATCAAAAAAGGAAAAAAAAAAATTTTTTTTTTCTGAAAAATTTTTTTTTGAAAAATTCTTCTTCCGTACACCAAACAAATTTTGCTTATTTTGGCAGACACATTCTCTAACATGTTTCCAGAAGATGGTTAAGATGCGGTACAAAGCATGCTCCCATAGCTACGGATTGATATCACTTTAATATTGTTGAAGGGCAATAAGGCCGTGATTTTTTGATGTTTTCACCCGTCGGTATGCCACGGTTGTTTTCCGTGTTGCCAACGCTAAGATTGGCTCCGGGTTTAAGAAGATTTAGTACGAGTATATATACACATGGAATATTTGCCAACAAAAGATGTGGTAATATAAATAATTTTTATACGCTAAGATGTCAGTCAACAATAAAAGCAGATAAAGATGCATTTACTGCTGAAGATTTATTTGAGTCAAGATTACAAAGCTTAGAAAGCTATACCGATAAAGAGTATATCAATAAAGATCTAGAATCAGATACTACAGAAAAGGTATTAGAAATATACGAATCTATCGAGAACTATCAACGTTCTATATATGATTTCAATAAACTGTCGCCTGCACAAAATATATATATTAGAAGATCTAATGATATATTAAAAAAGATATTGACAGATTCCAAAACAAATTTTGATGAAACATTATTAAAAAAGTTATTCGTTACACAACCATTATTTCCAACATTGGAAACAATTATTAAAGCATATTATTTGAAAAGTAGTGATACAATCATACCATCAAATATAGCGCTTATTCCATTTAGGAAATTAATTTGGGATTCACAATTTCAACAAGCATTAGATTATGTAGAATTAACAAATGGCAGTAAAAGATATATTGAATACAAGAAAACAAATTTAAAAAAAATTCTTAAATACTTTGGTGGTTCAATAGTTGGATTAATTGCATGTATTCATGGAGGTGTTAGCATCTTTTATCCAGAAATTATTGCGGCTGGTACAGGTGGTACTTCATTTGGTATTTATGGTATTTATGCATGTATCGTTACATATATTGTTAATTGTGGATTTTTAGCTGGTTTAGCATTTAGTTCCAAAGGTTTAGAAAATGGTAATTTAATGTTTAAACAATCAACAATGCCATATGATTGGTATTTGAAAGTTGATCAAATGAAAATGTGTTCAAAAATTATTGAAGCTGATTCAGAAATTCATGGTATTGATGGTTTTGCGACTAGAGATGTTGTTAGCAGAATTCAAAAAATGGGATTTGAAGTTAATGAACCGGAACAAGAAATCATGTTAAGACAATACTGGTATTCTTCTGGTGAAGGATTTATGTGGGTTGAGCCTGACATTGATCCAGCTGAAGTAGAATGGTGGAAACATTTAGATGATATCGGAGTTAAGAAAGTCTGGGATCAAGATCTTAACAAAATTGAAGAAGCCGATGCTTCTGAAGAGGTAGATGATGGTGATAGCAATGCAGAGTTGTACATTCCAAGTGATAAAAAGGAATGAAAGAAATGATATCAAAAAGAATAAATTACTGTACATATATAAATTATTATTATTATTATTATAATTATTTGCTACCATGAGTAAATTTGTAATACATAAAAATGTTGAATCTAAACAAAGATCTATAAAAATTAATAGATAAAATCAAAATAAATAAACTGAAAATTTTAATAATATGTGCAATAAAATAAAACAAAACAAAACAAAGTAATAAGAATGACCCCAAATATCCACCACCAACAAAATAAACTCAAGAAAAAAAAATAGAAAAATACCAATGTTTCAATGTGCCGATTGAACTAAAAGAAAAACAAAATAATGTGTGAAATGACATAAATAAATAAATAAAAAAATAAAAATAAGCCTAAGTAAATAGAAATCTATGCATGCCTTAGATGTAAATATTTAGTTGTCAAAATTCATTTATTAGATATGATCATTTAAACAACAAATGAAAATAAATTTATAATCACATTGTTAAATTGGATGGTAGTTGACCACTACCAGTTTCTTCTTCAAGTTTCTTTGCCTTCTTTTTATTAAAGGATTTTCCACTAATCCAAAATTCTAAAACATAATTGAAGAAAAAATCATCTTCATTATTAAAAGCTTCTAAAACTTGTTCAATCCTATTCTTAAGTTCGACATCATTTCTTGCTAAACCTTGAAGTAAATTTAAATATTTATCAACAGGTGCATTTCTTTCATATCCTGTTGAAGTCGCAGAAAATGCATTTAATCCTGGGATAGATTTGGCAATTGAAGGATTTGATAATTTAAATAAATTTGGATTGCTTGATATAACGTTGCTTCCATTAATAGTTATCTTATTATTATTAATGTTATTATCAGTATTTTTAGAAGTTCTAGGAAGTGGTAATAAATTTGCAGAGTTTGATGCATAATTATCGTTGGATGTAGATTCAGTATTTGGTATCATCAATAAATTAGAATATTGATTAGAAACCAATTTATTCAAATTATTAAAATTGTATAAATTGTTAATATTATCATTTATCTTACTATTATTTGATAAAAATTCTAAATTATTAGCATTTAAATTAAAAAAACCTTTCCTTTGACTTAAAAGATACAAATCATCAAGCTTATCAAAAATTTTGGATTTATTATCAAATTTATCTAATCTAGCAAGCAAATTAATCAGCTTAGAATCATTTGGTGATGTTATAGTAGTTGCTGATCTAACCGATAAGAAGAGCATTTTGTTATTTCTAACTGTTGTTTGTGATGCAAGGGTCTTTGAAAGTCCAAACATTTTGTCCTAAAGTAATATCAACTATAATTTGTCAAAAACTTTTAAATTAAATAAAGTTTTAAAGAATACAATAATAATGATATTAAAAAACACAAAAGAAAATAATAATATTAACAACACATAAAACGACAAAAATAAAAACAAAAATAAACGTAGATAAAGTGCAGCAAAGAGACACACAAAGCCAACAACGCCATCAGGATCGGATGACACAGAAAAAGCGAATTTATAAATTCTCCTCCTCCTGCTGCTGCAAAAACAAAGAAATTGCTTAGGTAATTGGTGTTACGTAATTGCAGAGAATAAATCACATGATTTGATTGTTAGCTGCAATATAGCTCTGATAGACTTATCAAGGGAGTTTTGGGTATATATTGTGGTTTTTCTTCATTTTAGATGCATACTTCAATTTGACATCTATTTATTTTTAATTTCTAGGATCCAATTGCTTATAAGGATAGTATATATTTATAAAAAACAAAAAAGAAAGGAAAACATGCCACAATTACTGTTATTGCGTCATGGACAATCAGAATATAATAAAGAATCAAAGTTTTGTGGCTGGATTGATGCATCACTGACTGAAACTGGTAAAGAACAAGCTGAGAAAACTGCCTATTTATTGGCTACTGATCCATTGACTGCAGATATTCCGATAAATTTATTAGTTACATCTAGGCTTAAAAGAGCTATTAAAACTTCGAATATTATACTTGAAAATATTGATAGATTAGATATGGATGTTATAAAAACATGGAGATTAAATGAGAGACATTATGGTGGATTACAAGGTTTACAAAAGAATCAAATATTACAAGAATATGGGAAGGAAAAATTCATGTTTTGGAGAAGAGCTTACAATGGATGCCCGCCTGAGAGTAATGTTAACAGTGAATTTTATAAAGATACATTGAAAATTGCTAAATTTGATAGTGATTTAATAAATAACCCAATTTTAATACCAAAATGTGAAAGTCTTGAAATGGTTATTGAAAGATTGACACCTTTTTGGAATGATACAATAAAATCAAATTTAAAATTAGGTAAAAATGTTCTTTGCGTAACCCATGGTTCAGTTGTTAGGGCATTGCTAACAATCCTTTATGATTTATCAAAAGATGAAGTTGAACATTTGAATATACCCAATGGGATGCCAATATTGATTGACTTCGATGAAACTACACTTAAACCGAAGGAGAAAACTTGGAAATATTTAGAACCTGAAAGGGCCAAGATTGAAGCTGAAAGGGTTAAACAAGATGGTTTAACTACAACAACAACAAAAAGGATTTAAAATCGTTTACTCTTTTTATTTATTTTTTTTTTTTATAATTTTAATATATTATAATTATTTAATTTGATTATATCAATCTCTATAAGAAACACACGACCAGCGTACATTTTCCCAGTCTTTAACCGTATACTGAATATTATTTGATAAACTACCAGATGGATTAAAACAACCTTTTGTTAAAGTTTTACAGTCATCCATATTTATCCATGGCATTGCCGTACCATTTTCCCTTACTAAAGAACCATTAACCTTTGGTTCATTCCTAACTTTAATATATAATGATTTTCTCAAACAGTTTTTATTGCTGTTGTTATTTCTATCACTGTTTTTACAGAAAATATCATTACGTGGTGGTAAAACCACATTTGTCCACAGTTTGTCCCTCGACAAAAGTGAAAATTTCAAAACATGTTTTGATTGTATATTGTCAACTTGGTTATTGACAAATTCATCTAAAGACTTATATTCAGAATTTAAAAATTCATATTGATATGAATCAACAATTGAATTATCTAACAATTCATTCGAATAATTTAATTTAATTGAAGAATCAATTGCGAAAAATCTCAGAAATGATGAATTAAGTCTACATTCTCTCGATTTTGGAATTGTAATTGATGAATTTGTTGAACATATATTATAATGTTGATTTATTGGTTTATAAGTTGTACGATATGTTTCTAATGGTAACGCATCATTCATTAAAATATCTCTGTTTTGAATATCAATTATATTGACTTCATTGGCAAATAAAATTTCATTGTTTTTATAAATCATTTTTACAGACAAGAATAATGATGAATTTTTAATTTGTTGCTTAAAATTATTAAAAAATAAAATTTTAACATCATTCTCACTTTCTTCAATATTTTCATTACCATCATTTTTGATCATTAAATTATCTTCATATTGTAAATTATCAATTACTTGATCAAAAATTGGTTCTGCCAGTGGGTGTGAATTATCACAAATTTCATCAATTGTTGAAATTATGCTTGATTTGGAATTTGAATATAAACTAATAGTATCTGAATATGATCTATTGGTGCAAACAGACATTGAAAGTGATGAATCTGATGATGATAAAGAAGATTTTGAAGCTGCATTTGAAATATTTAATAATCCCTCTTCCGTTAAATTTAAAATGGTTGATGGTTGAGAAAATTGTGAAGAAAATTTCCTGCCTTTATAGCAAGATGTTTTTTTTGAAATTAAAGCATATTTTAGTGCGGGTGATGAATTATTTCGACGTGAGGAATTAAATTCATTTGAAGAAGAATTTTTATTTAAATCATAAGAAAAAGTATTTTGATAATTATAAGATCGGTTGAATGGAAGCGAACAAACGCAAGTTGTTGATAACGAGCAAGTCGTCGTTACTACTGATGTAGTTCTTGCTGGCATATTCATATTTTAATTATTTATTGAAGAAATTTCACCACAATAGTAGTGCTATGGAAATTTTGAAAAATTGAAGAGAATAATTTATTTGTAGATGGAATGGAGTAGTAGTAAACTACTGGAATATGATGCGTATTGAGGATTATATTTTAACCAAAAATCATTTGACAGGGAGAATAAAAAAAAAATCATCAAAATGCAGATAAATGGATATTTAAGAAAAAACATCAAAAATGCAACATCAATTCGGTACTCCCGAGAAAAAATGTGTCAAACTGATTTCAAGTTGAGTGCCGTCAATACTTGCCGTAAAGGGCACTTTTTGAGTTGAATATGGCGTTCCAAATAAGGAATAAAAATACTTGCGGGTATGAAAAATCTGCAGAAATTGCGAGAACGCAAAAATAGAAAAAACGGTTTTACACGGAAAACCTGGGAAAATCAACGAGATTTCCGTAGATTTTGTTTTGATTGGGTAGATATATTTTAAATAATAATTTTCTATTTTACATGGTACTTTAGATTAGAAAAAGACGTTTTTTTTAATAAAGTTATTACTAAAACACTTACATTAATTTAAATTTAAATTTAAATTCAAATGTTCAAAGCCATGCTAAGCAACTATAGTATAAAAAACAATATAATTTAGTAGATAAATGCCATATAGAGTGATTTTATTTAAGAACTATTTAGTAGCAATTTTACCTCACCTGTCAATGACCTAAAAAATAAAAATCACACTTTTCGTCTAGTCTACAAAAGGCAATAGCAAACGGTTGGCCGAAAAAAGTTTTATATTCTAGATTTTTTCATAAATCGCGGGTAGGCTAAAAAGTTGGAAGGACGAAAAAAAAAAAAGAAAAGAGAAAAAACAAAGAAACAAAAAAAATCGTCGCGTCGATGAACTAAAAAAGAAGAAAAATTCTTCTTTGCTTTATAAGCATTAAAAGTACACACTGAATTTTAAATTGAAGGGGGTGTGCATAGATAAAATCAAATGTTTCATACTATAGCAAAGAAGAAAAAAAAAATTTTGAAGTTTATCGACGCGACGAATTTTTTTGTTTTTTTCGTTTCTTTTTTTCAAATCTTAGTTTCTATTTTTTAACAAAGAGTTTCTGACATTATTTTACCTTGAAATGGTTATTATGAATCAATGTAAGTTTTCCAATACTGAGAGACAAAGAGTCAAACCTTTAGATTATTATAATTTCTGTGTGTATGAATTGGTTAGAAATTATTACATTTTGTTAGTTTATTATTTTACGGTAATGAGTGAACTTGCTTTTAATTATGCCAGAGCGTAAAAAGCTGGTGATCAAGAATTGTTGATATTTACAAAATGTTAAAAAGGTTCAATGTATCAACTATTGATGAACAATTGTAGTCTAATCAAGGTTGTATTGAAACTGTTGCAGATAAATATACGGAAGAAACTTGTAAATTAGCTTGAACTATTTATAATAGGACTCCGCATTCAGGAATATATGAACTCCTATTTTACAGCAAACACTTTGTCTATCTTTTAAATGTTTTTGAAAGATAGTTTTTATGCAATTGCAACGAAAAAAGGTCGTCTTTTTGTATATCTGTTATTTTTATTAATATTGATATTGCCGAAGAAAACAATTTTATGGTAGAGCTTACATTATTTGCTTCCCAGTCGGACGTTTCAAAAAGAAAACTGCCGAAAGATGATACTATATAATTCATCATATTAAATAGTTTTCAACAAGCTAAAGGTGATACAATTATAAAATAGAATACTGATATCATAATTACTGACATTATTGTTTTTTATCTGTACTTGCTTTTTTTGATTTGCATGAGAAAGTGTACAAAGGTTATAAAATCCAGATAGATGCAGTCAAAGATTATCGCTTTTTACAAAAATTTAATAATGCTATGAATAATTTTTTGGTTTAAGGTCGTCCGGCAGGAAGCTTCTGAATTTGGAAAACAGAAAGTTTCTGAACTTTTTTATGGTGTTATAGAAATTACAACTCGGTTGTAATAGCGATTCTGAACTGAATGGATATGTTACCAGGATTTACTTGTCAATTCCAATATTCATTAAGTACGCCCATTATGAGTTTGGATTTACGGCTTTCGACATTTGGTCTGCATTTTTGCCCTTGCCGATGGAAGCTGATGAGTTTTTCATCGAACATAAACCGGTGGGCATTAACAAAGCAATTAGTTCCGTTGATGATCCGACTCAATTACGCAGTATTTTTTCTGAGTTTTTCCAGTGCTTGGCACTTTTCTCAGCAATTTTTTAGGGGAATTCATTTTAACGGCATTCGGTATTCGCTGGGGATTTCCCGCTCAGAGGGCCAGTTTTTTTTTCCGCATGGTAAAAAACGGCTGCGGGTTTTAATACTTATGCTGTGCTCTCCCAGTAGGATTTAATTTGTTGGTAGAGCAGGCGGTCCGCGAGAGGGTGTTAAAAAAGCAACTATCAGGGATTAATTTAAGAAACCTTAAATGGTTTATTTGTCAATATATGTCAATATCCTGATATAGTTTTCCCAGAGTTCCTTCCGTAAATGGTAAGTATGCCGAGATACTTTCCAGACATGGTTGGATGGATCGGTAAACCGGGTAATGATTATGTCAGCAGAGTAATAGGTAAGTCCTATACTGGCCAATGCTCGATACTCGATATAGTTAAAATCTGGTACTACTCTTACTAATAGAAGAACATCCGTAACCTGTATATAATAGATTATATAAAGGATATACAACGTATACAATATAGTTTATACCAAATTAGGTAAATAATATCTAATTAGGCTTTTACATTTAACTTATAGTAATCGACAGTATTAGGATACCTATTCGAATACTGACAGATTAAGAGTCAAAACTTAGATTATTATAGGTTTTGCGTTTAAGAATATATTAGAAATTATTAAGTTATTTTATTATTTTGAATTTCAAATATGAGTGAAGAATCTTTCAATTATGCTAGGGCTGAAACCTGAGTGATCAAATATTACTATTGTTTAAAGAAGAGATTGAAGTTTGGAATGAACAAACCAAAAAGAATAAAACTAAAGAATTGTACTTCAAAAAGGATGGAAACATTAATGTCTGGTATTCCGCAATGTCTACACACTTACAAAGATCCTTTGACGATAGCACTCCGAACGAAGTTCTTAAAGAGCTGGTTAAGGATAGGACTGTCGATGAATTTGTGAAGAAGGATATTATTGTACCTACTGAGACTTTTGGTGAAGTTGTCAAACTTGACGAAGCTACGGCCAATATCAGGTTTATTAGACAGGAAGTATATGCTATCGCTAAGTTAAGGGAAGTTTTAGAACACTTCGGTATTGCTGCTGCCACTGAGAAAGCTCTAGATATTTTAACTGGAAGTGAAATCTTGGATAAATATTTGCAGAAGGTAAACAAGACTAAGGCGGGTCTATTAATTGAAAGAATCCCGATAATTCATAAGTGGTATCTGGTCCGTAAGTCACTCGATGTTCCTAACGGAGTCGAGCCAACCAGAAAAACCCATCGTTTACTTCAACCGGCTGAACGTACTCACCTTGTTGGGGAAGTTATGAAGATAAAGGGTGATTTCAAGATGAACGACTTAGTTCGTTGTATTACAAGCTGTATGGAGCAGGAATATTTGATACATGGTAAAACTCTAGCTAGTAACCATTCGTGCTTTGTTGATACAATTTGTGACTTAAAAATAGCTTTCGATGAGGAGGCTAGTGAGGTCATTAAGAAACAGATGATATTGGTGGTTAATAAGGCTGCTGATGAAAATAAGTGTGTGGATTTAGAGGATTTCAAAAACAAGGTTGCTCTTCATAACATTGAAGTTCTTGGTAGAAACATCAAATTGATCAAAGGTAATTTTGAGGATGACTTTAGTTTATTTAAAACTACTCCTCGTAACTCCAAGAACAAGAAGAGACCTATAGAAGAAAATGCTTTGGCCCAAAGATTGAATATCTCATTCAAGGGTGAAGGTTTCAAAAAGGCAAAAACAGAAAAGACCGATAGATCTTGGACTCATGACCAGATTGTCAATCACAACTGGTCAGATAGAAGTGCCGATGATTTTGATGGTAGTAGACCTAAAAATTGGAAAATTCCTAACAACGATCATGAGTGGTGCTCAATTCCATGCGGAGGTCCACATCCAAAAATGGAACATGTTTTTCATAACGGTAAAGTTGATGCTACCATGATGTTGAAACATAACTTGGCAACTGCTTATGCTGCTATAGATAAAAAGAAATTAAAAATGAAGAATAAAAACAATAATTGACAATTACAGGTTGATTCTAGTAATGTATATAAAACTTTTAATATAAAGAAAAATGTATCTGGATCAGCCGCAAAGTTAAGCTCTGGTTACGTCGTTGACAGTGCCAGTAGTGTCAGTATTGAAAATGATGCTTCAAAATTAATTCATATATTTCCTTGCAATGATAAAGTTCAGGGATTCGGTGAAGAACAATTGAAAGCTTCAGGGAAAGGATTCATTAGCTTAGGGGACAGGAAAATCGAATGCGTTTATATTCCGAACAGTGCTGATAAGATTTTAAGTGTTGGTGATCTTACCAGAATCGGAAGCTTCGTATGTTTCTTTAAGGAATTCCTGTTAATTATACCTGAAGAACAGTTGGTGAATTCACAAGCTTTAACACAGCTCAAACTAGTTTTGGCTGGGCTTGAAGGTTATATCGTGAAACGGAATTCAGACGGGTTGTATGTTTTATCGGAAGACCGTAAGAAATGTATGGAAATCCCACAAGATGAATTTCAGGAATCGAATAACGATTTACAATTACAATCTGCTGAAAATTTTATTGAAACAGTTGCTGATGAAAAATGTTACAAAATCATTTCGAGTACTGTTGATTTAACAATGGATATTACAGCTATAAACAAAATGATGCAACTACATTGTGCAACTGGTCATTCTCATGTCAAAAATCTTATAGCATGGGGTTTCGAGTTAACAGATATTGATAAGAAAATTATACAAGACTGTTTAATCTGCAAAGTACAGAAATACAAATCAAAACCAACAACAGGAACCAAAGTTAGAGCTAGTACTGATATTTTTGAGCACTTGCACATTGACACTGCAGGCCCAATCAGAAATTCAGCTGGTATTTGGTATATTATTATTATCGTGGATGATTTTTCAAGATATATGAAAACGATTATATCCACAAATAAAAAAGAAATTAAGATATTAATTGGTGAATATTTGGTTAAGTGTTATGCTGAAAATCATCGTATCCCAAAGAAAATCACAATTGATAAAGGGACTGAATTTCAAAACATTGGTTTCTTGATGTCGGGAGGTCATCTCGATGATCAGACTATAAATAAACTTTTAGAACCTACAATTGATTTAGCACCTACTGGTAACAAAGAGTACAATGGATTAGCCGAAAGATCGGTTCAAAGTATTAAATTAATTCAACATTGTTTAATTTCTCATTTGACAGAAGCTGCTGATAAATATACGGAAGAATCGTTTAAATTGGCGGAAGCTATTTATAACAGGACTCCACATTCAGGAATAAGTGAACTCCTACCTTATAACAAACACTTTGATAGAATAAAATCTAAGAAAGATATGCAGAATAATACTGAGAGGATTGAATATTTATCTAGTCAACCTGCACATATCCAGAACAATATACAAACTACCTTGCCAACCCTGCCGATGTTTTTGGAAGATGGCTTATATGCAATTGCAACAAATAAAGGTCATGTTTTGTATCCTTGTTATTTTATTGGTATCACTGAAGAAAATAAATTCATGATAGAGGTTACAACATTTGCTTCCGAATCAGACGTAATGAACAGAAAATTGCGGAAGGATGTTACTACCAAATTCATCAGACTAAATAGTTTCCAACAATATAGAGGTGGTGTGGTTAGGAAATCGAATGAAAGCGTTGACCAAGAAAAAGCAGAGATAATCGTGACTGACAATAACGGTAACACTGTTGTTTCGTATCCTGAACTTGAGATTCTTAAGCTGAGTGGTAAGATACATAAATGTTATAAAATCCAAGTCAATGCAATGAAAGATTATCATATTCCTCAAAACTTCCATGATGCTGTAAAAAACGATTGGCATGATGCTATACGGAAAGAAGCTACTGAGTTTGAAAGACAGAAAGTTTTTGAACCTTATTATGGTAATATAGAAAATGCGATTCGACTGAACACGTTCTGGTTATTTAATCTAAAAATTTCATCTGAAACAAAAAAGGCTAGATTAATCACTACTAATCCACTTACAGTTGGTAAAAGGGATACACAATCTAGTAGCCCTGTTGCAAGAATCAATTCTTTACTCGCTATTTTCATTAAGTATGCACATACTGAGTTCAAGTTTACAGCTTTCGACATTTCTGCTGCTTTTTTGCACTCACCAGTTGAAGATGATAAATTATTTATCGTGCATAAACCGGCGGATATTAATATAAAAATTGATTCAGTTAAAGGTCCAACTCAATGGTACAGATTGAAAAAATATGCTTATGGCCTTAACCAAGCTCCGTTAGCTTTTCATAATACCTTATCGGCTGCACTCAATAAAAAATATCAAGTGGCATTCTCTGAAAAATGTGTCCACAAAGATAAAACTCAAACTTTATATTCGGTTCGCCATGTTGATGATATTCTAGTATTGGCAGAGTCATCTGATGATTTTGGAACCTTGGTTTCCCAACAATTTAAATTAAAGACGTTTCCAGAATCTGATACTTATTTAGGGTATGATTTTATACAATCATCCACCCAACTTTCACTTCACTTGGATTCCTACATAGTTAAAGCAATCAATGCGCTCGAACCAATTTTGAAAGATTTCATTCAACGGGGACATGAATTACCTAGTGTAATTAATTATAAAACTTTAGAATTTCCTCAACCGAATTCCAATTATTTGGTTCAAGAATACAAAGAATTAAAGGATGAACAGGTATATGACTCAAAGGAACATTTCAAGTATAGTATGGATCCTTTAGAACTCGAACAGATACAATTACCCGATATTTTTCCTCCTACTCCCAGTGATATTAATAGAAAAAAGGTGATCACAAAATATACACAAGGAAAACGGGCGTTAGCAAATAAAAACGGCAATAAACAGAATAAGAAGAAAAAGAAACCCATTCCCATTCCCAAAGAATTCATACCAGATCATGATTTTGGGTTACTTATGCAACAAAAAATCGGTTATCCAATGTCACACTTCTCGTTGGCCAATTATCAAAAATTGAATGGTATTTTGACCTACATTGCTAACAAAAATAGGCCTGATGTTCAGGTGTACGCAAGTATGTTGGCACAATTTGCGTCTATGCCATCTCATAAAAGTTTTCTGCAATTGTTGATAACATTACAATATGTTTACAGAACAAGGAAAACGAGTTTGGCATATCCAAAAATGCTTAATCAAGAATCTAATACGGTATGTGTTTATTCGGATGCGTCGTACACTAACACCATAAGTCAAGGAGGTTATTTTATCACCATGAATAGCCTCTATGCTGGTTCTAAAAGCTATAGACTTAAATATACTATATGCTCAAGTTACGATGCTGAATTGTTGGCCATCCGAGTGGCAATTAATGCTGCACAACATCTCATGGTTTCCCTGGATGATTTCGGTTTTAAAGAACTAAAACTTAAAGTATTTTATGATAACGCTGGAGTTATCGATACAATCGTGAATAATAATTCTGATAAGAAGCCAAATGATGTGGTATATATGAAATGCATCTACCAAATACGACGGAAATTTGAAAGCAAAATATTCACACTGTACATGATTGAGGGTGAAGACAATGCAGCAGACCTATTTACCAGAGCAGTGTGTGCCTATGGAATTATAGGTTTACTGCACAATCCACAACAACCTGTCAGTATTAAATGGGCAGCTTAAGGAACAATTCAAAAGTTGGGATGGTAGAAGGTACAAGCACAAACTTTTCTGCGTCTTCTTAGTGCTTAAGCATTTTTCTCAGCAATTTTTTTTTTCCCGATTAAAATTACTGTTTTAGGAAAAATTTACTTTAACAGCATTGGCTCAGAGAGCTAAAAACCGCTGCGGGTTTTGCGGTTATGCCATACTCTCTACATAGGATTCAATTTTGTTAGTAAGGTAAGTCGGTCCGCGAGGGTATTAAAAAGAGCAACTATCAGGGATAATATTTCTATAGTAATTTAAAAAAAATTTCAAATAAGGCGAATACGTCAATTTACGGAGATAGTTTTTCCAGGATTCTATTCATAAATAATAAGTATGCCAAGCTGGTCATCAGGCATAGCTAAAACAATCGGTACGCCGAGTAATAATTCTGTCATTAGAGCAATATTAATACCGACGTATTTGCTGTTATTTTACCAATAGATAACCATTCGTAAAAATATATTTTACGATATAGTATATAGGGGAATATACTTCATTTCATATTAGGTTAGTAATATCTAATTAGGACTACACATTCAACTTATAACGAGCTATAGTAGTAGGATATCTATTCGAATATAGAAAATAATTGCAATGCCACGTGAAACTCTTATAAATCTTTTTTTAATAAAAACAAAACCAAACATGGAAGGTTGAAACACAGGCTCAATATTTTACATAACGCCCGCAGTTATTAAGTCAGGATCAGGATCAAAAAACTAGATGCGGCTTAAGCAATGTACTAATTTATTAGTTTGCTCATGAAAATATATTGTGTAAAAATACTTAATTATGTGTTATTCTTGTGGAAATTATATAGAGCAATCAAGTATACATGACTCAGCTCGTCCTGTATAAACTAAAAATAAAAACAGTAGCAATCAGTAAGGTTTTACTTTAGAGTGATTTTGCACAAGAATCTAGTAATTCTATCACCAATCTAAGTAGAATTTTTTTTTTCTAATGATGGAAAAAAGTTAAAACTAGTGAGAAATAACTGAAAAACTAGTGAGAAATAACTGAAAAACTACCTCTCCCTTACTTTAGTTTGTTAAAAAAAAAAGGATAGAAAGAGAAGGATTGACGATTTAGAACGAAAAAGGGTAGAACTTAGTAGATAGTAGATTGTAGATAAGTCTGGTCAATTTGGACCGCTTCACTACCGACGAAGCGAATCGATTTTTCTCACATGCGAAATGCAACTCAACGCAGTAGATCTACCATCGGTCATACACAGGGCGATAAAAAAGATAACAAAAGTTAATTATAATTAATTAATTATATTTTTATAATTTTGTTTATCGAGTAAATATGTATATTTTAAGTTGAATGTGCTGTGATTAAATAAATAAAAGTTTAACATAGAGTTTTTATATTAGCAAAAAATATATATATATATATATATTGTATATTCATATATGACCACTATCACCTATCACCACCACAGTTACTGTACCACTATCATCACGATCATCAAACTTGAATTCATAACATCCACCCCCCGCCCGTGTTATCGCCGTTAAATCATGATCGCCCAATTAATTAAATTTTTTTGACGGCGTACTCGCATCCCTAAAAATAAAAACAAAAAACTCGCGATGCCCAGATAACAGTCTAGACCTTAATTACTACTATCTCTGTTTTTTTTGGCATGTAATACCAACCCCTCCTATCCCACAGATCGGTGTAAGTGAGGATAGGAATATCACGGCCTCCGAAGAAAAGAGAAATAATTTAAAAATATTCTCTGTTTTTTTTTTTTTTTTTGTTGGAGAAAAATGATTTCCATTAATACATTTTAATTTTTAACTACTTAATTCAACACTTTCTGGTTTAATTATATTCTAACTGTTCACGAAATTCTACAAATCTTTAATTGATAAGATCATTATAATTTTAATAAATTATCGTTTAATCAATTTTTATTTTGTGATGACATTAATAAAATTGATCAGACAAATTGAGGTAACACAGGGCCGCTTAATTCCTAAAAAGGTAGGCGCGGATTTACAATTAGAAGTTTTAAGAAAAAAAATGTTGTTTTTTTAAATTTTTTATTTTAATTTTGCATTGTTTTTACACGGCTATAAAGTGAGAAAATTGACATCACTCAATTAGAGAAATAAAAAATAAAAAATAACTTTCAATTTGTCGCGGACAATGTTGGTTAATGAACGTTGGAACGGTTTATGGGGAAAAAAATTTTAATTTATGGCTTTAATTTGTGGCTTTTTTTTCTGTTTTTTTTTATCAACGGTGCCCTTTTTTCATCGTTCGTTTTTTTTTATAATTTTTTTTTTTTTTTTTTTTTTTTTTTTTTTTTTTTTTTTTTTTTTTTTTTTTTTTTTTTTTTTTTTTTTTTTTTTTTTTTTTTTTTTTTTTTTTTTTTTTTTTTCCTAATCTTTGTCTGTTCCTTTGGAATTATTATTCTTTATACCTCTTTCCTTTTTTTCTTTTTTTTTATTTATTAATAATACAACTTAACATAAAATTATGGCAACATCTATAGCCACAGAACTACCCAGCTCTTTTACTAAAGAATTAAATAATACGAATGATAAAAATATACAAGTACCAAAACTATTAGAAATTTTAAACGATAAAATAGATCCAACGTCTAACTATTCAAAGATTAATTTTGTTAAATTTTTAGTTGACAAACACTGCATTGAAAATTATGAATTTTATACTGAATTATTATCAATAGTTGATAATTATGATTTTTTTAAACGTCATAATTCAACTTCTGAATGGTTTTCAATTTATAATCAATTTATTGAAACTGAAATTATAAATTTACCTGGTGATATAGTTTTACAATTATCAAAAAATCATTTACCTTGTTTATCAGTTTTGAATAAAATTGAAAAAATTATTTTGAACTATTTACTTGCTTCTTATTATGAATTCATCTCTGATTATAAATTAAGTAAAAATAATGATATTTCAACTTCTTCATCAACTACAAATTCAAGTATAAAAAATGCTTCAAATTTAGAATCTCCTGATTTAACTTCAATAAACAGTGATAATTCTTATAAAGTGTTAATAGAAGATTTAAATTTAAATTTAGATTTAGATTCAGATTCAAATGTTAAAACCAAAGCTAGTAATTCTGATTCCAATCTTTATCTTTGCGGTAATAATGGTGAAAATGGACATGAGTATGAGAAACAAAAAGTACAAAATTCAAATTCAAATTCAACCACAAAATCAAGTCCAAAATCTAGTCTTTCTAATTTCACTGTTTGTGAATCATGTGATGATGATGATGATTGTAATATTCTAGAACCTAAATCATGGGGAAAACTTACGAAAAAAATAAAATGGAGAAGAAAGTCAAATTCTTGACTATTAAAATTTAGGTTTTTACAAATTGAGTAATTAATTTATTTCTGGGGGGAAACATTCTTGAGATACTGGTGTGGTGTTTTATTTCTGTTTCTTATTTTCCCCCTTATCTCTTGAATGTATTTTTATATTTATTATGTATTATACGATACAGTATTGTATCTCTTTATAGACGTTTTTATTCTTTACTAAATAAAAAAATTTGATAATAATTATGCTACAATCGGATTCCGGCTTTTTTTTATTGATAAAAAAATACGGCTAAGCTCGGCACTCTCTTTAACGATTATGTATACAGATTGTGATGCTCTAACAAAGATATAATAACATTCTAAATAAAGTATTGATAAGAACAATATAAAAATATGGAGCCATATAAATGTGTCATGTGTTATCATCTATATTTGACATCTGCTGACTTGAAAGTTAATACTTTGATGTCAATGTTAAAATTTAATTTCAATTATGGGCATCAACTGATCCAGTACAAACCAAAATAATCCAAATAACCGTTTGCTCCCCACGACGCGCGTTCCACTTGTATACGTGACGTGGATTTTTTTTTTCTCTTTTCTTTTTATATTTTTTTTTTTTTTTCTGTGGCTTTTCAGTCTGCGGTTTTTCTTTGTTTTGGGAAAAATAAAAACACAAACAAAAACAAAAACAAAAACAAAAACAAAAACAAACGGTATGCACAGATCAAGACAATCTTGTGTACATGTGTATTCTCTTTATAATCAAACACGAAAATGTCTTCATCAGCTAAAAAATCATACTATTGTCCATTTGATAAAGTAATCAAAATTATACGTATTCCGTTGGAAACTTCAAAATTGTACACACAGATTAATAATAATTGTTCAACTAATCCATCGGTTCATTTCAAATTCGAAAAATGCATATCAGATAATGCTGATGATGATGATGATGATAACTTGAGTAATGTTTCATTACAAGAAAATATTACAACGTTCTATAGAGCGGATGATGTTTGGGAATTTGATAATATTGGTGTATCCAGGTGCTTGACTGATGTAGATGATATTGAGTATATCAGTCTAACGTCAAATAGTGGTGGCGATGATAAGAAAGTTGAAAAATATGCTATTGTTCGATATCTTGTTTGTGGTGATTGTAGTAAAGGAATTTTCGGATTTGGTGGTTATTTAATAGATGATAATCAAGATACTGAAAATGAAATAAATTTCACCCGTATTAATCCTAATGATTTAATATACTTTTTCTACATTTAGTTATTATGGTTAACATAATAAATAAATTGATTAAATAATAAATAAATAAATAAATACTAATAATATTGAATAGAATAATTTGAAAAACTTATATAAAATTTTATTCAATAATAAATAAAACTTGCAAAAATTAAATAAATGAAAAAGCTATAGTGAGTTTTAACTCAATTTAAGGTATTAAATTTATTTTTCTAATTGCTTCATTCTGTTTAATGCAGAACCAGCCTTGAACCATTCAATTTGTTCTTCATTGAAAGTATGAGTTAATGGACATTCCCATGCTTCACCATTCTTTGGATGAACAACCATTGTAATATCCTTACCTGGTGCAAAGTCAGCTAAACCAACAATATCAATTTCATCATCTGGGTTGATCTTATCGTAATCAGCACTATCCTTGTAGTTTAATGCTAATAAACCTTGCTTCTTTAAGTTGGTTTCGTGAATTCTTGCAAATGATTTGGTAATAATAGCAAAAGCACCTAAGTATCTTGGTTCTAAAGCAGCGTGTTCTCTTGATGAACCTTCACCAAAGTTTTCATCACCAATAACAACCCACTTGTGACCGTGATCTCTGTACCAACCTGCAGTAGCTGGAACACCATCCCATTCACCAGTGTAGTGGTTTTGAACAGAGTTTGCTTTCTTGTTAACAATATTGATTGCACCAATCATATAGTTATTAGAAATGTTTTGCAAGTGACCTCTGTACTTCAACCATGGACCAGCCATTGAAATATGATCAGTGGTAGTCTTACCTAAAGCTTTGATTAAAATTGGCATACCTAAAGCATCCTTACCATCCCATGCATTGAATGGAGTTAACTTTTGTAATCTATCAGAAGTTGGAGAAATCTTGACTTCAAGGGTTTCTCTTTCCTTTGGTGGAGCTTGATAAGTGTTTTCACCAGCATCATAACCCTTTGCTGGTAAACCTTCACCATGAGGTGGCTTTAATAAGAATTCATTTCCGTTAGCATCCTTTAATTTATCAGTTAATGGGTTGAATCTTAAATCACCTGAAATAGCATATGCAACAACCATTTCTGGTGAAGCAACGAAAGCGTGGGTATCTGGGTTACCATCATTTCTAGCAGTGAAATTTCTGTTGAAAGATGAAACAATTGTGTTCTTATCACCCTTCTTGATATCATGTCTATCCCATTGACCAATACATGGACCACATGCATTTGCTAAAACGGAACCACCGAAATCTTGGAAAGTTTTTAAGAAACCATCTCTTTCAATAGTTGCTCTAACTTGTTCAGAACCTGGAGTAACAGTGAATAAAGCCTTTGCAGATAAACCGTGAGCTTCAGCATCCTTAATAATTGAAGCAGCTCTTGACATATCTTCATAAGATGAGTTGGTACATGAACCGATTAAACCAACCTTAACTTCTAATGGCCAGCCCTTTGCTGGTGCAACTTCCTTCATCTTTGAAACTGGAGTAGCAAGATCTGGGGTGAATGGACCATTGACGTGAGGTTCTAAAGTATTTAAATCAATTTCAATAACTTGATCGTATTCAGCACCTTCATCAGCAGATAAGAAATCCTTTTGGTATAATTTAGCAAATTCTGCAATTTCAGATCTTTCAGTTGCTTCTAAATATTCAACCATAGATTTGTTGAATGGGAAAACGGATGTAGTAGCACCAATTTCAGCACCCATATTACAGATAGTTGCCATACCGGTACAAGAGAAAGTTTCAACACCATCACCGAAATATTCAACAATAGCACCAGTACCACCCTTAACGGTAGTAATACCAGCTAACTTTAAGATAATATCCTTTGGAGAAGTCCAACCAGACATCTTACCGGTTAATTTAACACCAATAATCTTTGGAGCCTTTAATTCCCATGGGAAACCTGCAATAACATCAACTGCATCAGCACCACCAACACCAATAGCTAATTGACCTAAACCACCAGCATTTGGAGTATGTGAATCAGTACCAATAAGTAAAGCACCTGGGAAAGCATAGTTTTCTAAAACAATTTGGTGAATAATACCAGATCCTGGCTTCCAGAAACCAATGTTGTACTTAGCACAAGCAGAACCTAAGAAATCATAAACTTCCTTGTTTAAGTTGATTGCTCTAGCTAAATCTTCTGGACCGGATTTTTGAGCTTGAATTAAATGATCACAATGGACAGTTGCTGGGGTTTGAACTGATGACATACCAGCTGACATGAATTGTAAAATAGCCATTTGAGCAGTAGCATCTTGACAAGCAACTCTGTCTGGTCTTAATTTTAAGTAAGAAACACCTCTTTCAATATCTTGAGTTTCTGGCTTATCTAAATGAGAATATAAAATCTTTTCAGCATAAGTTAAAGGTCTGTTTAATCTGTTCTTAACGATTTCTAAGTTCTTAACGTTTTGCTTGTAGTTAATGAAGGTGTGATCTTCATGGTTGTTCATGTGAACTTTTGAATCTCTGGTTAAACCTGAGACGGTTGCGAAACCACGAGTTCTTGAGACTCTAGCAATTGATCTTGCAGACAACATTATTGTATATAAAAATAGATGAAATCTACCTGGTTACAGAAGAAAGAAAGGAAAAAAAAAATTAAAGTAAACAAATAAAAAGAAGAGAAGAGGAGGAGAAAAGAAAAAAAATTCTTAAAAACAAAATTGAATTGAATTTGTTGAATGGAAAGAAAATAATTTTCCAAAGGGAAGGAAATGGAAATAGTTGAACCTATAAGTAATTACAAAGTGATCATTCACCAACACCAACAATACAACAAGAATAATAGGACGCTTAGATAATTTTAAGCGTCCAACACCTATATTTCGCGCATTTTGTATGGACGGTGGATCGGAGCCGTATATTTCCATTCTGATCCACGAGCCAGTAAAATTCTGCCCTTTTGTAATAATTGAAAACCTGAGTATCAGAAACAACTATAATTGATATAATAGATTAATTTCATAGTTTATTGAAAACATTATATATATGATAATTTAATGTTTTTGTTGCCGGATTATTAAAAAAAAATAACAGCAAAATTAAAGGTGTACTCTGAAAGAATTAGAAAAAAAAATGAAAAATTTTACAAAAGCCGAGTTCGGTATTGAAATTCTGCACCAAAAAAACAAATAACATGACCGCGTCAAAAATACTTACGTAATTACAAATTGCCTTTCGCTGATTTGCCAATCATTTTCTCCGAATTTTTTTTTATTCGGAGAGAGGGAATAAAAAAAAAGTAAAAACAAAAAAAAATTAAAAACTGAAAATAGTAAAAACTAAAAAATTAGCTTTGATCGACGCGTCGATTTTATAGACGTACTAATCACGTGCCCACCGGATCAACACTCATACAGCCACCAAACGATTATCGAATGCTGAATTAAAATTGGTTGTTATGGCACATATGATTTCTCATGTTGTATGGAGCCATTACTATGGAGTCATAACTATGGAGCCATAACTATTTATTTAATAAGTTAAAATTTAAACTTACGTTTAAAGTCACTAATTTACAATTTTACTCCGGAGTTGCCGTAATCCGCCGCGTTCCGTTTTATCTTATCATTTATAGATTCATCTCGACAGTAAAAACTTGTATATCCATAAAATTGCCATAATTTATAGCAAAATTATTACAAAAAAAAATTGTAAAAGATTAATTATTACAAATAAGTGAATATAAAAAAAAATTTAAAAAAATACATTAATGTTTCAACAGACTATCTAATTTCTAGATGACCAAGCTTCTTCCTCCCCCCATATATTTTTTTTTCTAAGAAAAAAAATATCACACCTGGTGGGGTGAGAATTTGGGAAAAAACCAGGGAACATTCGAGAAGTATAGCGAATTTACTAGCATTTTCTTGTATTTCTGCTTAAATGAGACCTATCAATATTTTTAAAAGTATCATGACAATATAAAAAAACGTTCAGATCCTCTTGTTTAACATTAATTGATTTACTTTATAGATTTATTAAAATTGTTTTTTTGTTTTTTTCATATAAATATAAAAAAATATAAAAACAAATTCGATATACTACAACAAAAAAAAATCAAATATGGATTCTACACAATTTACTGATAGAGCATTAGAAATCGTCACTAATGCGCAAAAATTATGTCAACAAAATACAAATCCACAAATACTTCCAATTCATTTCTTAGCTGCCATGATTCCTGAAAATGAGTCCCAACCAATTTATTTAAAGGCGATCATTGAAGGTTCAAGATATGAATGGGATCCAGTCAAAAGAACGATTAATCAAACTTTATTAAAATTACCTTCATCATCTGGTTCTAATATGGAAGCAAGTATGTCTGCATCAGCTGCAACCATTTTAAAAACTGCTGAAAAGGTCAAGCAATTACAAAAAGATTCTTATATTGGTCAAGATCATATACTGTCCGCTTTATTGGATGATTCCTCAATTATAACTCTGTTTAAATCTTTGAGTATTAATACTGAATCTCTGAAAAAGCAAATTCTTCAATTAAGAGGTAATCAAAGAATTGACTCAAGACAAGCTGATTCATCTGAAGAATACGAATTTTTAAGCAAATATGCAATTGATTTAACAGAACAAGCAAGACAGGGTAAAATTGATCCGGTTATTGGTAGGGAAGAAGAAATTAGAAGGGCAATTAGGGTTTTATCAAGAAGAGCAAAATCAAATCCTTGTTTAATTGGTGATCCAGGTGTTGGTAAAACTTCAATTGTTGAAGGTGTTGCTCAAAGAATTGTTGATAATGATGTTCCAAGTGTTTTACAAAATTGTAAATTATATGCATTAGATTTAGGTGCTTTAAAAGCTGGTGCAAAATATCAAGGTGAATTTGAAGAAAGAATCAAAGGTGTTTTAACTGATATTGAAAAATCAAAAATTATGATTATTTTATTTATTGATGAAATTCACATGTTGATGGGTGATGGTAAATCTGATGCTGCAAATTTATTAAAACCGGCTTTAGCAAGAGGTCATTTCCATTGTATTGGTGCTACAACAATTACTGAATATAGAAAATATATTGAAAAGGATGGTGCATTTGAAAGAAGATTTCAAAGAATTGATGTTAAAGAACCAACTGTTAGGGAAACTGTTGCAATTTTAAGAGGTTTACAGCCAAGATATGAAATTCATCATGGTGTTCGTATTTTAGATTCTGCATTAGTTACAGCTGCTCAATTAGCTTCCAGATATTTGACTTATAGAAAGATGCCAGATTCTGCGGTTGATTTGATTGATGAGACTGCAGCTGGTGTTGCCGTTGCCAGGGACTCAAAACCTGAAGAGTTGGATTCAAAGGAAAGACAATTAGAATTATTAGAAGTTGAAATTAATGCTTTGGAAAGGGATAGAGAAGCAGATGCAACCACAAAAGACAGATTAAAGCAGGCTTATAAATCAAAACAGGAATTAGAAGAAGAATTACAACCATTGAGAGAACAATATAGTCAAGAAAAAGCAGGTCATGAAGAATTAACAGCTGCCAAGAAGAAATTGGATGATTTGGAAATTAAAGCTCAAGATGCGGATAGGAGACATGATACTGCCACTGTTGCAGATTTGAGAATGTTTGCAATTCCTGATGTTAAAAGGAGAATTGCAGCATTGGAACAACAAGTTGAAGAAGAAGAATTATCTGCTGAATATTTAGTTAAGAATGTTGTTGGTCCTGATCAAGTTGCTGAAACTGCTGCAAGATTGACTGGTATACCAGTTTCAAAATTGACACAAGCGGAAAACGCAAAATTGATTAATATGGAAAGAGAATTATCAAGTGCAGTTGTTGGTCAAGGTGAAGCTGTTAAGGCTGTTTCGAATGCAATCAGATTATCAAGATCTGGTTTAGCAAATCCAAATCAACCGGCTTCATTTTTATTCTTAGGTTTATCAGGTTCTGGTAAGACTGAATTAGCTAAAAAGTTGGCAGGATTTTTATTTGCTGATGAAAGGGCAATGATTAGAATTGACTGTTCTGAATTGATGGAAAAGCATTCTGTTTCAAAATTGATTGGTACAACAGCTGGTTATATTGGATTTGAAGAAGGTGGTATGTTAACAAACCAACTTCTGAGAAAACCATATTCTGTTATATTATTTGATGAAGTTGAAAAAGCAGCACCTGAAGTTTTGAACATTTTGTTGCAATTATTAGATGATGGTAGAATTACAGCTGCAAACGGTACATTGGTCAACTGTTCAAATGCAATTATTATTATGACATCTAATTTAGGTGCTCAATTTATTAATCAATCAAAGGTTACAAAGATTACACCAGAGATTAGACAACAAGTTATGAATGTCGTTGGTTCACATTTCCGTCCTGAATTTCTGAACAGAATTTCAGCAACTGTCGTATTTAATAGACTTTCAAGACATGCGATTTCTAAGATAATCAAAATCAGATTGAATGAAATTGAGAAGCGTTTTGAAGAAAATGGTAGACATTTGAATTTGAAACTTGATGATATGGCTATGGAATATGTTTGTAAAAATGGTTACTCAATGGATTTAGGTGCCAGACCTCTAAATAGATTGATTCAAAACGGTATACTTAACCCATTGGCAGTTATGATTTTAAATGGTCAAGTTCAAGATAAGGAGGATGTCCAAGTTTCAGTTAATGGTAAGGGTTTATATGTCATTCCAAATCATGAAGCTGAAGCCGATGGAATGGACGTTGATGCCGTTGAAGACTGGACTGATGATGCTGATGATGACGATTATATGGGAGATGGCGTTGATTTGGATTAAACTTTTCAATAACAAGTTATGTAAAAAATGTATATAATTAATATTTTAATGATTCTATTATTATCCTCTATATATAAAACTTAAAACAAGCACACTGAAAGATTCTATTCTAGTCGCTTTGAATTTGCAATATCCAGTAATGAATAATGATGGCTCATCATTTTTTGTAGACCTCACAGCATCGGTCTCGCACCTAAAATAGTTTAGTTGTTCATGTCGTAGCTACAACGATGATGTTGTCGCATGATGATGGAATACATTAGTTATACATGGTTTTCAAAACTTGCAACATCTAGCTTTAACCTTACTAATATGTCATCAGTATGTCACATAAATTGTGAATGTATCTGATTCACCTTTGAAAAGCTTGTTTAGCTCACAAAAACCCATGTTTTTGATTATGTTCAGTAAGTTAAAAAAATAGAAAGATTACGTTTTCAATTATTTTGAGAAATTTTTGAACATTTTCTAAATTTTGAAAAAAAATGCAAAAAAAAGAGTAAAATCCTCAGATTTTATAGATATCCTTATAATATTTAAATCAAAAAATTGTAACTAGACTTTTTTGTTTAAAACCAAAGTTTCAGTTTGATATCATGTTTTTTCGAAAAGTAGCAAATTTTACGCCTAATTTTATTATTTTGGGAATTTTTAAAGGATGTCACAAAAAAAGACAAATTTCCCCAAACATTGACAACTATTTAATCTTACAAAAGTTAACACGGGAAAGCATTATCATCAAACAAACTATTTTTATATGGTTCTAGTAGGAGGGAAAATGCCATTTTCAATAACGAGATGATGATAGTATGCCCGCGAGGATATTCTTTTTTTGGCACATGTGGTCCGAGGGTTACATAGGCAGATGTTTTGTTGATGAGAAATAATGAGCCAAGACTGTCGCCTTTTTTCACCTTCCTTGTGCTACTTAAATTACAACATCTTGCCAAATCAAACACGACAGATAGTGCGTTTATTTCTTGACTCAAATTTGTCTTGAAAGATATCAGTTTATTTGAAAGATAAATTTACTATATTGAGATTAGGACATAAATTGGGAATAAAACGAATATATAATGCAGTATTTTGGTAGAGCCATTGGATCTGTTTCTAAAACATGGAATTCAATCAATCCAGCTACATTATCTGGGGCAATTGATGTTATTGTTGTTGAAAATGAAGATGGTGAAATGCATTGTTCGCCATTTCATGTGAGATTTGGAAAGTTTCAACTATTGAGACCGTCACAGAAAAAGGTTAGTTTTATAGTCAATGGGGAAGTCACTGATATTCCGATGAAGTTAAATGATGAAGGTGAAGCTTTTTTTGTTTTTGAAACTGATGGTTATGTTCCTGAACACTTACAGACATCACCAGTTGTTAGTGCGATCAGTTCTCCAAGTGAATCACCAAGAATGTCGCCATTTACAGGTAGTGGTGATGAACTGGAATATTTAGATATCGGTGAAGGTGTATCAGATTCTAATCTGTTGATATCTTCAAAGAAAACCTCTACTAATTCCGATTTAGTAAATAGGAAAAATGGTAGTATGTCACCAATCGAACGAGCTAAAAGTATTTCAATGAAACTGAATATTCCATCAAAGGTTGAGGCTAATGGAGATATTTTATTAGATATGGATGGTTATAAGAGTGATAATAAAGACATTCATGATACTGATGTTCTTGTCAAACAATTATTGCAGGAAGAGTTTGGTGATGACGTTGATGTACAATCAATGATGAATAAAGATTTAGAAGGTAATATAAGGATTCTTAATAATAATTCCACTGCTAGTAATTGTGATTCAGAAGCATCTGATATTTCAACACCATTTGCATCGATACCACCTCCATCATCGATTTCTTCGAATGGATTAGATGATAATAATATGAATAATAAAGAAAAAGAAACGGTAGTAACACCTCCATTACCAAGTATTAAATCATCAACAGAAGATTTTGAAAATTCTGAAGTATCACAACAATTTCCATCATCAACCTCATCACCTGTTACTAGTCCAAATCCATCATTTGATTCAATGGATAGTGAATTGAGAACGAAAAAAACTGATTCTTCACATAAAAATCAGAATGATGTTCATTTTAAAACTTTAAGGTTAACGTCTGAACAATTAAAATGTTTATCATTAAATGATGGTGAAAATGATATTACATATAGTGTCAATAATGGTAAATCAATTGTTACATGTAAATTATTTCTTTGGAAAAGAAATATTCCGATTGTTATATCAGATATTGATGGTACTATTACAAGATCTGATGCATTAGGCCATGTTTTAACAATGTTAGGACGTGATTGGACACATGAAGGGGTTGCTAAATTATTTGATGATATTGAATTTAATGGATACAATATAATGTATTTAACTGCAAGATCTGTTGGATTAGCTGATATGACGAGATCATATTTACAAGGTGTTGAACAAGATGGATATAAATTACCTATGGGACCAGTTATATTATCACCAGATAGGACAATGGCTGCTTTAAAAAGGGAAGTTGTTTTAAAAAAGCCAGAAATTTTTAAAATGGCATGCTTAAATGATATAAGAACACTTTATTATCCTGATTCAATAAATAAAACAAATGAAAGTAAAGATTTATTATATGATTATCAAGATTCAGCTTATAATAATTTTGAAATAAATAATCAAGAAGATAATAAATTAAATGAAACATTAGGCAGTGATAATAATTTTGAACAAAATGATAGTGATGATTTTACTGATATTAATACGAATACTGATATATATATTAAAAGTGGTAAATATAGGGAAAATAAAATAAATACTATAGTTGATGAAACGAATACTCCATTTTATGCTGGATTTGGAAATAAAATTACTGATGCTATTAGTTATAGAAGTGTTGGAGTACCATCATCAAGAATTTTTACAATTAATCCAGATGGTGATGTTAAAATGGAATTATTAGAAATGGCTGGGTATAAATGTAGTTATGTTTCAATTGTTGAATTAGTTGATCAATTTTTTCCACCAGTTGAAATAAAGCCAATAATTGTTAATAAAGATGAAAAAATGAATTTTGGCGGTAATACTACTACTACTACTAATAATAATAGTAATGATAATAATAATGGTAATAATAATAATAATGGTACAGGTAATAGAATAAAACGTAATGGAGGAACAATGTTGATGGGGAATGCAAGAAATAAATATACAGATTTTAATTATTGGAGAAGTCCAGATATTGATTTATCATTAATTAGTGAAGATGAGAGTGAGAATGAATTTAATGATAAGAAATCTAATGAAATATTTAATAAAGGAGAGAAGGGTATCATATTAGAAAATACTGAAAATAATAATAAAGTTAAATCAGATAATGTTAATGAAATAATAAGTAATGATGGCAAAAATAATCCTGTTTTGAATAAAGAAATAAAGGATGATAAGAATGATATAAATGATAAAGATTTTAAAGATGAAGTAAAAACTGCAGGAAGTAGGTTTAATTTTTTTATGAGATCTCCAATTTTATCACCACGTAAAGATAACAAAAAAGAAGAAAGTAAAGAAGATAAAGAATTATATGAGGATTATCAAGATAATACATTGTTACTAGAAGATGATGAATATAAAAAGGAAGAAAGTAAGATGAAAAGTAAGTTAGAGAGCGAAGCAGAAGATGAGGAAGATGTAGAAGAAGATAGTGATTCAGATTATATATATGAAACAAGTGAAGAAGAAGAAGAAGAAGAAGAAGAAGAGGAGGGTCTTGAAAATGAAGATCACGTGAGTGATTTGACAGATGTAAAACTTGCAGAAGTAAAGTTCGATAAGAGTTCTAGAAGCAGCAGCGTCTCAGGAGTGAGTAGCGAAAGGGCGGTTGGGAAATTTATTTAGTTCGTATATGTTTATGTACATACCCAACAGTATTCTGTTTAATGCATCTCCGGAAGGGGGGGGGGCATGTGAAAGCTGAATATATGCAACTATAAATCTATTTATAGCTACTTTTTTAAATTTTTGTTAAACTATTAGAAAAGGTTAGTTTGTATTAAAAAAACCAACCCAGTAAGACCATCTCTGATATATTATAACATACCAACAACAAACCACATCTCTTAAAAGGGGAATCCCGGGGATGAAACAAAAAAAAAAAAGAAGGCTTTTTGTAGTTTCTAAAAAAAGAAGAGAAAAAGAAAAGAGGATCAAATTACGTCATTTCTATCAACTGAGTTTTTTTTGTTTTTTTTTGCTTTTGAGGCCTCGATTTTTATGGTTTTCCCTATTTTCAGTTGAACCTATTCTTTGCAAGTCAGTTTACCATCATAACTATGTATAATTGAAGTATCTTTAGGATTTGTATTGTTATTTCTTTTTCTCTCTTAAACTCCTTTATTTAGTTATATTATTATTATTAATATTATTAATATTTTTTTTTAGATTTTTTTTTTTTTTTCAAATCATTTCAAATCATTTCAAATCATTTCATTTCATTTCATTTCATTTTATTATCCCTTTTATTGGAAATCATCATTTGTTTTTCTTAAATCACATTTCAAAGTTTTAAAAAAAATACTCGTCACCATTTACTAATCACTAGGGTTTTCAGTGTTTTAATTATTTAAGTATTTATTACTTAAGTATACAACTTTAAAGAAACTCAACTCAACTAAGAATTAACTAACCATTTAAAGATTTGGTTTGTTAATCCTCTCACAACCGGCTATTTTATATTGTTTCAGAAACTATTATATACACCTCTTATTCTATTTAATTTTATTTAATCCATTTAGTTAGATTATTATCATTATTTATTCTATTATGACTGATTCATCAACAAATAAAGCATTTATATTCCCATCAACTTCGACATCTATATCAACTTCTTCGTCACCATTTTTCAAAAATGACACTAATGATAAAAATATAAATGATAATGAAGTTATATTACAAACAAATCATAAAAGAGGTTCTGGTAGTAGTTTATTTAACTCAGATTCAACTTTAGTAGATAATTTTCAGATTCCATTACGAACTGATTCAAATAATTCAGATATTCAAACTTTAATTTCTTTAAAAATTAAAGAAGAAGAAGATAATGATAATAAACAAGAACAAAACAGTAATAAATTTTTTAATGATAATCATAATAATAATAATAATAACATTGATCCAATTGAAAATGATATAAATTCAAATTCATTCACTCCATCTTCACTATCCTCTTCAAACAGGGGTTTACTTAATCGTTCAAAATTTCATGGTTTGGGTCATAGAACTACCAAAAGTGAAAATTTTGCACTTAAACTATCTAAAAAGCTTGATAAAAAATCAATTAATCAATTAAATGATCTACAAGAAGAAATTCTTTCTAATGATACCCAAGATTTTAACTTTAATAGTAACAATAACAATGATAATAATAATAATAATAATAATCATACTCATAATAATCACACTCATAGCAATAGTAATAAGTTTTTTGAAAATTTATTATCAGCTCCTGTTGATTCTAAAAATAACTTTTCTAATAATTCATTACTTACACCAGTAGTTTCAGCCTCTTCTTCAATTTCATCAATTTCTCCAAAATCAGCTGAATTTATATTTTCAAGAAATTTAAATCCATCTATATCATCTAATTTATCATTTTCAAATTTTAAAAAATCAAGTTCTGATTCATTACCGATTAGACCAAATTTAAAATTTAAAAATAATAAATTAAAATTACCACCAGAGGTAAATCTTTTAAATATAATTGATGCAGAAAAATTTATTAATGAAAAGGGCAATTTTTATGGTCCAGATTATTTATCAAACTTAATGATTATTGATACAAGACCTTTCCATGATTATTGTAAATCTCATATTGATGGAGCTTTTAATATTTGTTTACCATCTACATTGTTGAAAAGGTCAACATTTGATTTAGATAAATGTATTCAAACTTTAACAAATAAAGAGAAAAAAATATTTAGTAAATATTTTACAAGAGATTCAAATGATATGCCGGCAGTTTTATTTTATGATAATTATTCAAGTTCAGAAAATGATATTTCTTCTTCAATTTATTATTTAGCTGGAAAATTTTTGCAAAACTCATCTTGGAAATCTTTATATATTTTACAAGGTGGATTTATTAAATTTAATGAAATATACCCTTCACTTATAGATACAGGATCAAATATTAATCCTCAAAAAATTATGATAAATTTAGATAGTGATATAAGTTCAACTTCAATTAATTCTGAAACTTTTTCTCCTTCTTCAAATTCAAATTTATTAATTTCACCACAATCACTTATATCACCTGATAATAATTTAAATAATCAATCAAATAATCATATTAATTTTAATAATAATAACAATAAAAATATTGGATTATCAAGATTTGTATTACCTGATTGTTCTCATATACCCATATTCAAAACAAGAAATTATGATGAATTTCTTACTAATAAAACTGACGGTTCAATTCATTTAACTACTCAATTGACACCAAATGAAATATCTTCATTACCTACTTGGTTAGGTAATTCAATTGGTAAAGATTTAGGTTCATCAAAATTATCTGAAAAATTTAATGAATTACAAATAAATGAACGTACACGTTTAAATCATGCATTAACTAAAACTGATACAACAAATAAAGATTTAGAAAGTGATAGTCCATTGATACCAGCAGGTGTTGAATTAGGTGGTAAGAATAGATATAAAGATATTTTCCCTTATGAACATTCAAGGGTCAAAATTGAAAAATATGATTCAAATTCTCAAGATCTTGATCATGCATCTTCTTATATTAATGCGTCATATATTCATTATCCAACTTCATCATTGAATTATATTGCAACTCAAGGTCCATTGAATGAAACAATTGGAGATTTTTGGAGAATTGTTTATGATAACAAAGTTCCAATAATTTTTTCATTAACTCCAGAAACTGAAAATAAAGTTGAAAAATGTGCACCATTTTGGAATTCAGGAATTTATTTATCAGATGGAATTCAAATCAAAGTTGAAGTAATAGAGGAAATTAATAATTTACAATTATCATACAAGACAACAACTTTATGTGCTGGACGTAGGATTTCAATTAAAGTTGGTGTTAAACCAATTAGGGAAGTTTTACAAATTCATATGATGAGTTGGCCAGATTTTGGAATTGTTATTTGTGAAGAGGATATTTTGAGTTTAGTAAGTTTGAAAAGGTACATTACTAAAACTTTAGATATTGAACAAATACCAATTTTAGTGCACTGTAGTGCAGGATGTGGTAGAACTGGTAGTTTTTGTGTTATTGATACTTGTATCGATAAATTATTTGCAAACGAAAATGGAAATAAAGATGAGAATAAAAATAAGGATAAGACTGATGATCTGATTTATGATATAACGTCAGTTTTCAGATCTCAAAGGGTTTTAATGGTGCAGACCTTACGGCAATATATTTTAATTTATGATACTGTGATTAAATTCATAAAAATGCATGAACATGCTGTAAAATTCACAATGGGTGATGATGTACTTACAAAGGAAGGATTAATTGATTGGGAAAAAAAGGATCCAGGTATTATTAAAAGATTCTTGGAAAATTATAAATAATATTGTGTTATGTTTAACGAAGTGTATATCCAAATAGATAACTAATTATAGCACTAAAAAAAATTTAAAAGTAATGTAGTTCGAAAAATATTTTATTTTCTCTAGTAATACGTGAATTTATTATTATTATAATATAATTATTTAAGCCTAACTGAAATAAAAAAGAGAAAGCTGCCAACATTTTTTTTCATCAACCTAGAACTAGTTCGTAAAGGATCACTAGTATATTCACTATAATCAATGGAATACGTAACAACGTTCTAGTTGCATTTATCAAATTAATAAGTCTAGACTTGATGCTTTCAGTGCTACCTGTTGTCTGATTAAAATCACCATATCCAAACTGCTGTGGCATACCATTTATATTCCCACTGGCACCCATATTAGATTTTGTTGACCATCCTATACGTGCCAAAAATCTGTCCTCACTAAGGACGGCAATTCCATTAATAAAGAACAATATAGCTGCAAATATTTTATCCAACACGGTTATATTTTGTTAGTACGAGTTCCATTAGACAATCTATCTTTTCTGTTGTAACTACAAAAAAAACCATTTCCATCCTATAATACATACCATAAAAAAGCGTTCCAATTCCAAACATGACTATACAGTCCCACGATTATATCTATTTTGACTATCTGCCAGTCCTGAAAGATGAGACATGTCTCAAACTATGGTGAATGATTCCTCCTGTAAATCACGAGATACAATTTTGACTGCCGCGTAAATGGAATGGGAACGACTAAAGTGTGAGAGAAAATAAGGGGGTGGTGAGTGAGGTGAGATTAAAAAATATCTACATATTGCGTAATTAATTTAGAAACTATCCAGTTATAAAAAGCCACCATTAAATACACCTTTGATGGCATCATTTTTAGCATCTGATAACATCTTGTCAAAGTCGTCATTTAAATCATCCAAATAGGAATCCATGTTATGCTGTGCACTTTCAAGGCTACCCTGGGCGTATTGTGCGACACCATTCAACCAACCAGTGTTTCTTGAACTATTACGTTTTGGTTTTGTAAATTCTCTCTTTGGTGTCTCCATCAATTGGGCGTTCTGATGAATTGCATTAGGATTGTAGTATATTGGTTTATTTGAACTAATGTAGGTATAATTTGCCGGATTATAACATGAAATTTCCCATGATATGTTAGCTTCATTAGATTTGGACTCAATTGGCTTTTCATGTCCAGTCAAAAGTACGTATAATTGGGTATATGTTACACCAGGTGTATTTTTAAGTAAAGGATTGGCTCCTGGTCTCCACGGAACTGCAATATTCTTAAGAAATACCATATCTGATGATCTACTGGTTTCAAGTGACATGATAGGCTTACGGATTTTCATTACATTGATCAATGCAGCTTCAGTCTCAGTAATTCTTAAAAATACATCTCCCAATGGTAAAATCGAACTTTCAGTTGCAAAATTTGGCTCAATACGATATGGTATTCTCAAATTTGTCATTTCCATTAACGATGGTATAGTCAATGCTAATATTATTTTACTACCACCAAGTATAACAATTAAACAAAATGAAATTTTACTAGAAAGTGGTGATTTACATCCTGTAATGCCAATTTTTGAAACATCACCCTTGCTATATGTTTTATGGGCAATTTTTGAATTGTTTTTAATTACTCTAATATCTGACCTTGATGCAGTAATAATGTATGGATAAACCCTATCAGCCATTACATCTCTCTTCAAATGATTTAATGTTGGTATTGATGGTCTACCAGTATCTGAATTAATAACTATGATAGAGTCAATACATTCATCATTACAATCAATTTGTTCAATAAATTTAACTCTAAAACTACCAGGTAGCCCAGCAATTTCAAAAGTTAAAAGTCTACCAATTTTTGTACCAACATACATCAATATTACACCTTTTTCATTACTGGTACTATGTATACCATATCCAAACTCAATTGCAGTTGCTTGTATAGGTAATGATAATCCTTGGTCTTTTAATAATTCATTATGAATAACAACTCCACTACGTCGATCAATTAATAAAATTCTACCTGATTCATAACCAATTGCAACAAATCCCAAATTGCTGGAAGTAATTGCAGTTACCGATCCATTATCCAATGGTTTGATTAATAATTTCGGCATAAATCCCTTTTTGACATTAATCGATGCACGATCTTGAATGTTTATCAACGCCTTACCACTATTCTCTAATGATAAACTTGCCACTTTTGGAGAGAAGTTATTATTAGATTTATCTTGAAAATTCTTGTTCATTTGATAAGCAAATAATAAAACATCATTATTTGCCAAACTACAGGCAACTTCTAAAGTTTCAGGTGCAAATGAAACCTTTAAAACTGAAACACTGTCATCGTCTTTATGTAAAATTGCTGATATATCAATTTCAAAAACATGGCTACTATCTAAATCACCCTCTGATGAATCCCATAATCTAATAAATCCATTTTCATGACCAGTAATAATAAGTGATCCAACATCTGCTTTATATTTTGGACGACATGGTATACCACCTTTTAATATTGAATCTGGCATTTGATCATCTTTTTTAATAGTTATCATACTATTAATAATACGACGATCTAAATATGATGATGAAGAACATGTGATTTTAGGATTTAACCATGAAACTGTAGATGGGAAGTATTTTGCATTCATCATCATTTTACCTTCTGGATAATGTAAAAATTTAATTGTACCATCACTCATTATAACTGAGATTAATTTTGCATTATGACAACCATCAAAATATGGCGATTCTTCACCTAATGGAATAAAGTTTACAATTGAAGAATTAGAATGAATAGCAAATATTCTCTGTTCTTTAGGTTGTGCATAATATTTTGCCATTTGTGTATACGATGTTAAAGAGTAAGAAAGCATTTTACCAAAATTCATTCGAACTAATTGATGATATCCATCAGCTGAATAACCATCACCACCTAAGATTAGAAGTGAAGTCTTCTCAGGATTTGCTTCACATAACCATTTAATATTTTTAATTTTTGTCATTCTATTTTTACCAATTCTTTGTTGTTTACCAGTTGGTTGATCAATATCAACATCAAATAATGTCCTAGCCAATATTTTTTCACCAGTTTTAGCATCCCAAAATACAATGGAATTATCAGCATGAACTGTTAAACAATGTAAACCATTTGGATGCCATAAATTATGCATTAATTTAGGATAATAATTACCATCACTGTCATATTCATAAAGTGAATTTTCACCACCAGGAGCAGTTTTAGATAATGCATAAACCAAGTTATGAATAACACTATTATCAACAAGATTATAAATAATTGTAACTTTTGTATAAGAAATTAACAATGTTCCAATATCCCTCGGATGTAAATTTAAAGAAGTTACTTCCGAAGGGCCATTCAATCTGAAAACCGGAGTTTGTTGTTCTCTTAAATTTAATATTGTATCTATACCAGTTTCAATGTTGAATGCCCTAACAGATCCATTTTTCAAACCAATAAATACAAATTCTAATGAATAATCACATGTATATGCAGTAATTGGTATTTTAGCAACACATGTATGTATAACTTTTTTCTCCAATAATGAAATAACATAGATAGTATTTGCTGAATCAATTGCTATAAGATAAATACCTTTTATAAATTTTAAATCTCTTATAGGACTAACTGAATTTAATGTAAAAGATACATTAACACGAGATTGACCGAATATATAAATATGATTAAAATGTGTGATGACTGCCATCAATGATTGAATTGGATCAAATGCCATTGATTGAACATTACCAACAATACCATATTTTTGTAATTCATAAATTCCATATGGTATTTCTTCCAAACCTGTTGACAAGTTTTCAGCTGAACGAAATTTTGGGAATGATAAATTTGGACTTTTAAGGGAATTCAGTGTACTCTTTGGTGATGAAATTCCTTGAGAATCGAGTGAATTACCAAAATTTAAATTAGGACTTGCTGGATAATAATCTCTTGTATCAACTTCATCAGATTTATTTGAAAATTTCTTTATTGCTTTAAGTGGATTTTTTATTGCTAATTTAGAACCGGTATTATCATTTGATGAAAATGTACTACTGTTTGCATCATCTGTTGAAACTGCCGTAGAAGAGGTTCTAGATTCTGATCTTTTCCTACTCCAAGGTGAATTCAAATTGATGCTCAGATCTGGAGTTGAAGATTTTTTAAACATTATGAGAGTAGGACAATATCTATGATTGAAGTAAAGTTCAAGAAGTATCTATGATTATCAATAAAATGCTCATTTTCATCATTTCCCGTCATAAGGAATAAATTATGGGAAAACGTTTTGTTCCAAATCCGCGGGAAGATGACAATTATTATTTTAGTCGTTATTATCGTAAATATACTTGGGAGAGACATCAAGTGTTACAAAAATGTTAAGAAAAGGAGAATATACTTACATAAAGAATATTTATAAATTGTATCATATTATGTTATCAAAAGGTCGTACTTGCCAATAATGAAGCTGCACTTTTTGCATCTACATTAGATATTTCTTCACTAATATCATTCTTTGAATTTATAGAATCCAAGTTCTCAGAATCCGAATAGTTTTTCTTCATTCTTGAGTTCCATGAATCCTGCTGACCTGTTGTATTGTTTTGTCTCACATTCTCTGGTAAATCTTCTCGACCTAAACGTCCAAGAGAATCATTTTGTGCTATCAGTCTATTATTTATCAAAAGATTCAATTTTTTACGTTCTTGTTGAATCTGTTGCTTAGCTAAAGATGCAAATAGTTTTTTCCCTCTCAATACCATATAATTAATAAATTCTTTTGCTTCAATTAACATTTCATAAGTTGTTCTTTTAACTTGATACCTTAATTCTTTTTCATAATTATTTGATAGTTCTAAAGCTCTAATTGCTTCATCAACTTTAATTGGATCAATTGTTGATTTCATTTTTAATTTTGTTATAATCATATGTTTTTTCTTTGTTGATTCTTCTGCATTAATTAATTCCCTCATTAATAAATGCCTATTTGTTAAAGATTCTTTAATATTAAAAGTATCATCAGATATTTGTTTAAAATATTGTAATAATCCAGATATAAAACTTACATTTTTAACTAAATCAGCTTCATTAAAGATTGTTGAAAATTTATTAAATTTTTTCCATAATTTTGTCATTTCATTTGAACTTTCAATATTTCCTAAATCACTTAATAATGTTATAAATTCATTATTATAATAACCTGATTGCCTTTGAAATTTTAAATATTTTTCTAATTTTTCTAAAAGTTTTTGAGAATTTAAATAAACTTCTTTAATGAGTGGTCTATATCGAGCCAAATATTCACAACCATCAAAAGGTGGTTGAAATTGTTTTAATGTCCTCCTTTTTAAACCTGTTGCAATTACTGAATTATTTGATGGTTTAGTTTTAGATGGTGAATAAGTAAAATCATTATGTTCTAAAAATAGAATAAATTCTTTATTTTTAATTAAAATTGGATTACTACAAATTCTATTAAACCAATCTTGAAATGAGTTTGTAACTGAAGATATAAATTCTGGTGACATAACAGTAAATAATGTAGAAATCGTTGGTAAAGCAGGTACGAATACTTCAATATTATTGTATATTAAATATTTATAAATAGATTCAAGTTCTTTATAAGTCCTTCTGACATTTTTATAAGTTTCTTTACGATAACCTGATAATTTAGTAACTTTAGCATTAAATTTAAAAATTGGGTTTTTTAAAGTATTATTACCATTACTTTCAATTTCTTGAATTTTAATAATCAATTGAAAATTATTTTTATTGAGTCTTTCAGGTAAATATTTTCTTAAATCAGTTTCTGTTGGGAATTCATTAAAATCATGTTCTGTATTTGTAGTTGTTTCAGTACCATTCGTTGATGGAGATATTGGAATATTTTCATTTTCATTTTCATTTTCATTTTCATTTTCATCATCAAATTGTCCTTTATCATTATCTTTATCATTATTAGATTGATTTATTATTGGTTGCTCTTGATAAGCAGTTGTTGATATAATGCTACTTTCAGCAAATGGATTATTATCAAAATCATCAGGATCATATGGAACAGCGGAGGTCATATTTTATATTTCAAAATAAATAATTGATATTTCACAATTCAATATTTATCTATAAAATAAAATTAAAAACAAAAAAAGGAAAAAGAGAACAGTTTATCATTTGCAATAATCTATTGTCATGTGCAAACCCAAAAAAAAAAAAAACAAAAAAAAGAGAAAATCAATCAAATCCAACAGAAAAAAAAGAAAAAAAAGAAAATTTGAACAAAATCGCTAAATCAAATCAATTACGTAAGCCACATATAAATAGAGTATTTTTTTTATTTGGTCGTTAATCATAAAGTAAATATGTTTTTAAATAAAGGAAAAAGGAAAAAGGAAAAAGGAAAAAGGAAAAAGAAAAGAAAAGAAAAGAAAAAGAAAAGAGACAAGCCATATATTAGACAATGTTTGAATTAATTTCATCAGTTGGAATAACATCAGAAATTGCTTTATAAGTAACATCAATCCAAGGATTATCTGAATTAGATTCAACATCAATTTCAACTTTCCAATGATTTCTAAGGTTATATTCCGATTCATCAAAACCATGATTTGTATCATCTTTAAAATGCCATTTATAAACACTTGAAGTACCATATTGATTTTGAACCATTTCCTTTTCACTTTTAGAAAAATCATAATCTATACCGGCCATCCGGTTAATATCAGGTAACAAATGCCTTTTAACATGATGTTGAAGATGTCTTCTAAATTTTTTATTTAAAGAATTCATTTGTGGTTTAATTTTATCTTCATTACCTTTAGTTTGATTAACGATAAATGGTGGTAAATATTTAACATGAATATTTAAATTATCAAATTCATTATCCCAAGATTCATCCATAATATACCTTTCAAAATCATCCAAACTATCGAAAAACATCTCTTTAGAATTTCTAATTGCAGGTGCTTTTGTCAAATGATCCATATGAACTGGTTCCATATGAACTGGACGATTAGAATTTCTCTTCCCCATCTTGAATAAATTAATTAGGATTTATTGTTAAAATTTTAAATTTTAAATTTTAAATTTTAAATTTTAAATTTTAAATTAAATGTAGTTTTTTAAAAATATAATATTTGGTATCGTATTGTGCTGATAGGAAAAAAAGAAAAAAAGAAAAAAAGAAATCATATACCTTCATATTAAATAATAACAAGATAGTTAAGTGAATAAATCGTAAAAATATATATATATATATATATATATTAACTATTTATAATCTAATTTACAATAAGCAAATATTTAAAATCACCTTTTCTTTTTCCCTTCCCATACATATTCATTCATAGATGATTAATTACAAAATTATAAACAAGTGGAGTGATAAAACGGGAATTTTGTAATTAATTTTTACCCCACAAAATTTTTTAATTTTTTTAATTTTTTTAATTTTTTTAATTTTTTTAATTTTTTCATTTTTTATAAAATTGTGACATCATAAAAATTATTCCTCTTCTTTTTTTTTTTTAAAAGTAATTCTAAATATAGAACAATTTTATGAACAAAAAAATAAATAAATAAACAATTCAATTCAATTAAGTCATTTAATAGGATAGAATATTAGAACTAAATAAATTACAAGAACTAAAAATGAAAAAAAAAAAGAATGACCAAAAAATCAGAAGATTAAAAGATTAAAAGATTAAAAGATTAAAAGATTAAAAGATTAAAAGATTAAAAGATTAAAAGATTAAAAGATTAAAAGATTAATATAGACAAAAAAAAAAATGACCTGAATTATTTTAGATCCCCTAAAATTTTCTTTTCTTTTCTTTTTTTCTAATTTAATTATATATATATATATATTGTTACCATTAATGATCTGTTATTTTTAGTTGTTTTCCATTTTATTCTTCTTTATCATTCCATTTATATTCTTTTCCCCACCTTCTTTTTTACTATTTTTAATTTTATTTTTACTTTTTTTTTATTTATTTCTTTAATCAAACAGTTTACG